>LR812533.1:49516640-49789044 GCA_903798195.1 Danio kyathit
TGGCCACTCCTCTTCGCTGCGCAGGGTGTGTGCGCATGATGAATGTGTGTAACCAGAAACCCTTGTGATCTCATCAGCCCAGATGTATTTTTTGTAGTCCCCAAACTCCGTTCGCTGTAGGCTTTGCTAAGCTAACTCTGTAATAGCCAATAGCTACGTTTCCACCCACCTATTTGTATGCGCATTTTTGATATGCGCATGAAAAAACAGTTGATGGAAACGTCAAAACGTGCATACATTTTGAAAATGTGCATAAAAAACATATGCGCATAACTGAGTAGGATAAACTTTTATCCGCATAAACTATTATGGAAACACTTTTACCGAACAAATTCCACTATGCGCACTAAAAAAAAGTCTTGTGATTTTGTTGTAAGAGCTCATGTGATGACAAAAATGTGTGGAATGGATAAACCAGCACACTGTAAAACATCTGAAATGTTGTTTTGGTCATTCTAAAACGCCTTAACCATTTCTGTATTAGTGTTATTATATTATTAATGACCTCCAGAGTCAAGAGCGTCTGTGCTCCACGACTCACGGCTTCAAATGCCACCATGCGTTCACTGCGTGTCAGGATTGTCTTCGGAGGTTCAAGTCATTTATTAAATGAAGAAAAGATTCACGCAGCTTCTCCTACCGCAGCAAATTCCGTTTTTATTGTTGATATTTGGCACCAAATAATCAGGAAGTGACTTTGTCACAGGAAGTGGACAGGAAGTGATTTTGTTCGCTTTGACTCGGATGAAAACACTGCTTTATTCGCACGTCTTTTATGCGATAATCCAGTTTTGCGCATAAAGTTAATTTGCATTTTGCATGGACAAAAATAAGTTTGAAAACCAGAGCGTCTGTACACTGTATTATTTTTACAGAATAAAAATATATTGTATTTCCCAGTGATGGGTTGCAGCTGGAAGGGCATCTGCTGCGTAAAACATATGCTGGTTAAGTTGGCAGTTCATTCCGCTGTGGGCAACCCCAGATTAATAAAGTGACTAAGCCGAAATGAAAATATATTGCAATGTAGGATTTTTCCAATATCGTGCAGGCCTACATTGGATATCTTGATACTCACTTTAAAAAACTTGACAGCTTCACCGAGTTCCTGTTGACCTTTCTCTCGCTCCTCGATCAGCTTTAGACATTTCACCTTTGTCTCCTTTAACTTTTTCTGAAAACGTTATCACACAAAATTCAATAAAGATTAAAATGTAGACCTTGACAATCTTATTCAATATTAGCAATTAATTTATAAACTTATTAGCTGACATTATCAACTCAGGAAAATGACAACAATTAGCATTTATTACCTTCTTATTAGTCCATTCTGAATCCACAGACACCACACTGTGGGTTTTATGACTGTCAATCATGCACAGGTAACAAATACACTGATGATCATCCTGACAGTAAATCTCCAGCGGTTTCCCATGACTGGGGCAGATGTTCTCCTGAATGTGTCTGGAGGCGTCCACTAGTTTGTGCTTCATAAACGCAGGAGACTCATAGTGAAGCTGCAGGTGAGTTTGGCAGAAGGAGGCCAAGCACTGCAGACAGGACTTTACAGCTCTGTTCTTCTCTGTAGTGCAAACATCACAGTCCACAGCAGCAGCAGCAGGCGTCTGTAGAGCCGTCTTCTGCAGCGTCTCCATCATCTCAGCTATCAGAGTGTTCTTCTTCAGTAGAGGTCTCTGACTGAAGCTCTCTCTGCATTGGGGACAGCGGTATGGCGGCCCCTGCTCCTTCAGGCCCCAGCAGTCAGTAATACAGCTCATACAGTAACTGTGTCCACAGGGAATCGTCACCGGCTCCTTTAGCAGATCCAAACACACTGGACAGCTGAACTGATCCTCATACTCACTTGAGGACGACTCAGACATTTCTTTGCAGATAGATGTACATGTAAATAATTCATAAAGAGCACATCTAAAAGTCTACAAAATGCTCAGTTTTGTGTGTAAACATAAAAGAATAATCGCCACTTATTAGCATAACGTGAAGAGACTAACGTTAATGCAGGATTATTAAACAAGTAGCTACACTAATATTTAAATAATCTTTCTGAATGTAAGCAAAATTACTTTGTAATGTTCTTACCTGTTTCAAAATAAATATTTTCTCCGTACAGCTTTAATCAAGCTAGAAGAGTGTGGATCTTTAAGCAGAGACTCGAGTGGCAGAGAAATAGGTTTCGTTTCTCTCGATTACCAAACACTTCCTGGTTTTTCAGTGTGCGCGTGCGTGCGTGTGCGCCGTGTGTGTGCGTGTGCGCGTGTGTGTGAGTGAGAGAGACAGCGCGTAGGCAAAATGTGAGCACTTTGAGCATACTTTTAAAATTATTTTAAATCTTGATCACAAATATGCGTTGTTGGGAATTTCACTTTAAATAATAATACATTATAATCTTAAAACGAGTAGAAATTAAGGGAAAATCAAAAATAACCCTGCTGAAAATCCAGCTTAAACCAGCCTAAGCTGGTTGGCTGGTTTTAGCTGGTTGACCAGCCTGGTTTTAGAGGGGTTTTGGCCATTTCCAGGCTGGTCTTAGCTGGTCAGGCTGGGAGTTGACCAGCTAAAACCAGCTTGACCAGCCAAAACCAGCTATGTCCCGCTTAAACCAGGCTGGTCAAGCTGGTTTTAGCTAGTTTTAAGCTGGTCATTTTCCATCCTGACCAGCTAAGACCAGGCTGGAAATGACTGGAAACCAGCCTGGAAATGGCCAAAACCCTCTAAAAACCAGCCTGGTCAACCAGCTAAAACCAGCCAACCAGCTTAGGCTGGTTCAAGCTGGATTTTTCAACAGGGAACACATCGGTAACACTTTACAATAACATTCATCATTCATTTTCTTTTCGGCTTAGTCCCCTATATTAATCCGGGGTTGCCACAGCGGAATGACCCGCCAACTTATCCAGCACATGTTTCATGCAGCGGATGCCCTTCCAGCTGCAACCCATCTCTGGGAAACATCCATACACACTCATACATTAGGAACAATTTAGCCTACCCAATTACCTATACATGTTTTTGGACTTGTGAGGGGAAACACTTACAATAACAGTACATGAATAATGTGTTAATATGTAAACTAAACATTACTTTATCACAAACTAATGATGAGTTAATGCATGTGCTAATCATGAACTAACTTTAAAGGGCACCTATGATGAAAATCATCTTTTGTAAGCTGTTTGGACACAACTGTTTGCAGGTTATAGTGTGTCCACAGTCATATTGGCGTGATATAAACACAATAAGTCTCTTTTTTTATTTCCTGATGTTAAAATAGGACCCAAATCCCTTCCATTTTGAGGCCCACCGCAACAAGACGTAGGATGTGCGTATTAACATGTCTGTAGTAGCCTAACGCATATAATCATCTCAACAATACAGGACATACGCAAAGCAACCGGGATTAAAAGATCTGTTCAGCTCGCTGTGATCATCAATCATCATCAAATGTGATCAAGAATGAGTTTAACAAGTTTAAAAAAGGTTTTTAAACAGGGCATGTTTGTAATAAAGTAAGTTAAAGACGGCAAAATCTCTGTAATTCATCACCACAGCCGCATGTCAGTACAATTATAAAAGATGCTTCAATCCCAGTTTGTGGACGTTAAATCAGGTTTATTTGTACCATTAACCAAAACGGAGATCCATACAGCAGTGGGTATTATGTGTATCCTGTCCACATTTGCCATAAAAAAACAGTGCAAAGTTAAACGCACATGCTTTGTGTGTGTGGTGTGTGCGCGTGAACTTTGTAATGACATTGTGCGAGCCTCATCATCGCAGAAAGCTTGAATTAACTCCACAACAAATACATCAAATAATCATTGGGAAAGTTCTTACTGTAGTATTTCTCACAAACGTTACGTGAGATCTGCTTTCTTCATGTCTGTCACTATGCTGTTTTATCTGACGCAGCCGAGGCGGAGATTGAGGCACACTCTGACAGGCACGTGAGATTGGTGGTTGGAAAGAACCAGCATTAAAGGCACAGGCAACAAGATCAGCGACACTGTGTTTAGAGCAGAAAAATGTCAACATACTGAAGCTATATAAATAATCTGATGGGTGTTTTGAGCTGAAACTTTACAGACACATTCTGGAGACAAAAGACATCTTAAATCTTGAAATAGGGGTAAAATAGGTGCCCTTTAAATGCTTGACATTCATTCACTCAATCATTTTCCTTCAGTTTAGTCCCTTTATTTATCAGGGGTCACCAAAGCGGAATGAAACCGCCAACTTTTGTTTTACACCAGGGATGTCCAAACTCGGTCCTTGAGGGCCGTGTCCTGCTAAGTTTAGCTCCAACTTGCTTCACACCTGCAGGAAGTTTTCTAGTACACCTAGAGCTTGATTAGCTGGTTCAGGTGTGTTTTGATTAGGGTTGGAACTAAACTCTCCAGGACAACCGGCCCTCCAGGACCGAGTTTGGACACCCCTGTTTTACACAGACAGCGGATGCCATTCCAGCTGCAACTCAGTACTGGGAAACACCCATACACTCTTGCATTCACACACATACACTAGGGCCAATTTAGTTAATTCAATTCGCCTATAGACCTTTTTCATGGAACGCCAAATTACCCATTATGCTTTGCGTGTATGCGCAAGGGTTGTTGCTAGATCGGATACGTTTTGCGGCTGGAGGTTAACAAGAATTATTTATGTTATTTATGAAATTTCCGATTTATTGTATTTTATTATCGTCTACCCCCACCCCAACCCTAAACCCAACCGTCACAGAAACATAAAAACAGAAGTGTACCGAGTATTATTTATCTTATCTATTAAATTACCCAATAAATTGTATTTTTAACCCCAACCCCCACCCCAACCCTAAACCCAACCGTCACAGTTATGTAAAAATATAAATTATTGTTATACAGTGTCATTAAAAAATGCCCCTATATTAATGTAAATATCGCACTTCCGGCCGGCCGCGTATCCGATCTAGACTTTACCTGCGCAAGGAGAATGCTAAGAACTTCCGGTCGGCAGCTGATGCGTGTAACGGTCACATTTGGACAGCTTTGAAATGATAGTTTTAATCTATTTTGCCTGCTTTTATCATCTTTGAACTAATACTGTTGTCGATCAGCGCCACCTCCTGGACTGATCATTTAAAAAAAATGTGATCTAATACGATGGCTGAGGCATTTTTCTCTCGTTGACAGACGGCATCTTCTGCCGTTTAAATGAAGCCTCGTCATCGCTAAAGTCAACAGTTTCTCTTTTTTTCCGATATACAACTAGTCTAGCCCAAACAAATATAGTTCACCAAAATGTTTAACACACACGTAGCCTACTGTACTGTCCCACTAACACACTGATTTAATAACTGTGACAAAGTGAAAATAAAGTGACGTTTTGACATGACAGAAAAACACAAACCGTGGTAAACACTACACACTAAATGAAACATAAACGGCTCGCGATTAGAATGAACAGCAAATCAGCCAGCAGAGTATCAGTAACAGACTTTTATTGGTTATTTTTATAAATTGCATGACTTACACACCTGTTATGTTTCATGCCAGTAATCTGGGTTTGCTCTATGATGCAGTGAAGTATTGCGTGCGTGTGTATGCTAAAGAGCCGCTAAGCTAACAGCTGACATGCAGGGGAAACACGCACACACTGTATTTCTGACGGCAGACATGTGAACTAGGAGAACGTTTTTCTCTCGCGCTTGAACCACATCTGACAGATTATAACGGCTTTAACACACAACTTTGAAAGGTGTGTGTCACCAAATCACTCCGTAATCCATTCAAAACGCTATTGAAACCCATTTTCGGAGCACAAATTACCAGTTGTCATAGATATATACACTAGATGTCGCATAGGGACCCTGAGCATGCGTCAATAGCGCCGCCACATTGGTACAGTGCTCCTAGGACAAACGTCATTCAACCGCACTAGTCAAGACAGTGTGACAATGTGAAGATGCTGGACTTTAGCGCTGTGTACGGGTGTAGTAACGAGCAAACAAAGAAAGCAAAGCACAAAGTCATCACATTTCATAGGTAAGATTTAGTTTTTTATGTTTTTTTATGTTATGAACTTTGTGCTTAACAAGTAATGTTATTGATGACAATACAGTCTCTTACTGCAGTGACCATAAGGCAAAGTAGCATCAACTCGCACTAAATTCTAAGCTTATGCTAGTTTTGTTGAATAAAATAAGCAAACAATGTTATGAAATATGACAAGAAGACGCTGCAATGCCAGAAACTTGTGTTATTGTTAGCTAAGTGAACGAGTCGTTCATAACAGATTCATTCACAAACGAATCGCTCCCTCCGTCAGAATGAGAAGTGAAAGCAGGTGAGGGGGTGTGTTTCAGGACACGGATTAGATCAAATTAAACAGGGAAGGAGGGAAATGCATTTCCATGCACACAAACACACGCTCTTTGTCAGGAATGCCCGTGCGGTCACATCCATCAATGTAGAAAAGTGATGTAAAATTATAATATTTCGTAATTTAAAAAAATATTTGCAAACTGACCACCGGGGAAAACCCCCGATCATAGATATATGTGTATATGTGCATTTCTCTGGCTTTGGATGGCCACAGTCCTCCACTTCACCTTGGTCCTGCATTCATTTCAAAGGAGCACTACCCTGTACTAAAATGGCGGCTCTATTGACGCGTTCCTTCTAATAGACAACAGTAGGGTAGGCGACATCTAGTGTATATATCTATGACCAGTTGTAAACACTGTAAACGGAAGTTCTAACCATTCACCGGAAGACGCTGGTCGCTATGGCGGCCTCCATGCAGCAGCCAAGAAAAAGGTCTATAGCTATGCCCACAGAAATCCGCCGATTTCCGCAGATTTTTATCCCATCACTAAGTCTATTTATTTATTTGTTTAAATGTGTGTAAATTAAAATTTATTCAGTTTTTTACTTAATTCAGTAATAATAATGACTAATATGAAAATGTTCATATGATTTATTTACAGTACGGTTTGTAAAGCAATGTTTTCTGTCCTTTAGGAGATATATTACATGAGAGACTTGCTTTGTTTACCAATGTATAAGTGGATCGAATTGGATTTGCATTGTAAACAATAAACAACAGATAAAAGGTATTATTTTGTATTTCATGTTTTTAGTTTTTAATTACGATACTCCCAAAATCATTCCACATAAATCCGCAGATTATCTACAAAATTCTGCGCAGAAATAGCAAAAAAACTCCGGATATTCTGTGTGGCCCTACATATAGTGCATGTGCTTGGACTGTGGGGGAAATTGGAGCACCCGGAGGAAACCCACGCCAACACGGAGAGAACATACAAACTCCACACAGAAACGCCAACTGACCCAGCCGGGGCTTGAACCAGCAACCTTCCTGCTGTGAGGCAACAGTGCTAACCACTGAGCCACCATGCCGCCCAAATGTTTGACATTTGCATTGTAAATGACTGAAATGCATGTAGTACTGTCCGAATTTATACTCTCTACCAGTGATAAACCGCTTGAATTATGAGTTGAGATGTGCACGTGTAGTTTTTACAATCTATTATTTGACCAATTTTACCTGACATTATTTGACTTGATGACAAACTGCATTATTTTTTATATTTTTAGTCTTATACTTTTTTTTGTAGGCAAGTATAAGTTTAGCAAATTAATCTGGAACTCAATCAATGATATTTATTTCTGGTCTTTCTGAACTATTTCGGATTATCCTGACAAATGAACCAGAATCAATTCGAAACGCAGGGTACAGTGGTTCAGTGAAGGTGGTCTGGACTCTGTGAAGGAGGGTCATTGTGTCAGAGACGCTGTAAAAGGACAGAATTCCTGCTCTGTGATCCAGATACACTCCTATTCTAGAGGCAGGAGGAATACAAACCTCTTTTCATCATGTATAAAACTGAAATTCTGTAGACAATAGCCCAGTCTCCAGGATATTTTGTTGAAACCAAATATACAGTCACCTATTCCTTTACGTCCAATTCCTCTGTAACACATTATTACAGCCCAATTTTTTCCACTGCACTCGACCTCCCAATAACAGCGATCAGTCAAACCCACTTTACACAACACATAATGATATTGTTCAAAGCGTTCTGGATGATCAGGATACCGCTGGACTGTATGTGAATATGAAACCTTCCTGTTGTCTTCAGACAGTTTGAGTTCTTTATGTGCAGTGTTTGGATCCAGTTCCAGCTGACAGACATCTGAGGAAAGACGCCCACATATACACAAACAAAAAAAAATAATAATTTGCATTCATATTTTATGAATATTGTATATTATGATACAGTGCATCCAGAAAGTATTCATAGCGCTTCACTTTTTCCACATTTTTATTTTACAGCCTTATTCCAAAATGGATTAAATTCATTTATTTCCCCAAAATTCTCCACACAATACCCCATAATGACAATGTGGAAGAAGATTTTTTGAAATTGTTACAAATTTATTATAAATAAAAATGCTGAAAAATCACATGTACAGACGTATTCACAGCCTTTGCCATGAAGTTCTGAATTGAGCTCAGGTACATTCTGTTTCCACTGATCATCACAGTTGTTTGTGCAGCTTCATTGGAGTTCACCTGTGGTAAATTCAGTTGATTGAACATGATTTGAAACGGCATACACCTGTCTTTATAAGGTCCCAGGGTTGACAGTGCATGTCAAAGCACAAACCAAGCATGAAGACAAAAGAATTGTCTGTAGACAAGGCTGGGGAAGGTTACAGAAAAATTTCTGCTGCTCTGACAGTTCCAATGAGCACAGTGGCCTCCATCATCTGTAAGTGGAAGATGTTTGGAACCACCAGGACTCTTCCTAGAGCTGGCCGGCCATCTAAGCTGAGTGATTAGCGAAGAAGGGCCTTAGTCAGGGAGGTGATCAATAACTCGATTGTCACTCTGTCTGAGCTCCAGCATTCTTCTGTGGAGAGAGGAGAACCTTACAGAAGGACAATCATCTGTGCAGTAATCCACCAATCAGGCCTGTATGGTAGAGTGGCCAGACGGAAGTCACTCTCCACCTGGAATTTGCCAAAAGGCATCTGAAGAACTCTCAGACCATAAGAAACTAAATTCTCTGGTCTGATGAGACTAAAATTGAACTCTTTGGAGTGAATGCCAGGCATTACGTTTGGAGAAAACCAGGCACCACTCATCACCAGGCTAATACCATCCCTACAGTGAAGCATGGTGGTGGCAGCATCATGCTGTGGGGATGTTTTTCAGCAGCAGGAACTGGAAGACTAGTCAGGATAAAGGGAAAGATAAATGCAGCAATGTACAGAGACATCCTGAATGAAAACCTGCTTCAGAGTGCTCTTGACCTCAGACTGGGACGACGGTTCATCTTCCAGCAGGACAATGACCCAAAGCACACCGTCAAAAAATCAATGGAGTGGCTTCACAACAACTTGGTGAATGTCCTTGAGTGGCCCAGCCAGAGCCCAGACCTAAATCCTATTAAACATCTCTGAGGATATCTGAAAATGCCTGTACACCATCGCTTCCCATCAAACCTGATAGAGCCTGAGAGATACTGCAAAAAGGAATGGGCAAAAATTCCCAAAGACAGGTGTGCCAAGCTTGTGGCATCATATCCAAAAAATACTTGAGGCTGTAATTGCTGCCAAAGGTGCATCAACAAAGTATTGAGCAAAGGCTGAGAATACTGATGTACATCTCATTTATCAGGTTTTTTATTTTTAATAAATTTGCAACAATTTAAAAAAAAAAAATTCACATTGTCATTATGGGGTATTGTGTGTAGAATGTTGAGGAAATAAATTAATTTAATCCATTTTTGAATAAGGCTGTAACATAAAAATGTGGAAAAAGTGAAGCGCTATGAATATTATCCGGATGCACTGTAGGTTTCTAAAATGCTATTTGATTTGATCAATCAGGACTTGTCATTGTGGAAAAAAGCTCAACTTACATTGCAGAAATGCATTTGGAGTGTTTGGTTCTGGAGTCTGCTCAATGTGAACATTTGACACTGAAGAGATGAGAAGAAGCGCAATATTAAATATGCTTAATATTTAGCTTAAGACATTTGATATAAGCAGGTATGTGTGAACTAACACATGATTATTTAGTCAACATCATAAATTGTAAATGCAGTTTACTAGCTTATATGACATGACACCTTGTCGCTTAATGATGAACTGCGTCATGGATTCTGGATTATTATCAGTCAGATTATAAAAAATATTGCTGAATGATGAGCACAATGCCAAGATTACAAGAGATGGAGAATAGTTTAATTTTGAACATTTGATTTGACTATATTTTCAGTCTGACATTGTTCATTTGTTGATGTAATTCAATATAAAATGATAGATTTTAAGAATTCAGACCTTTTCTGTATATCGCATCTGTTTGCTGTTGACAGACGTCCTCCAAAGCCTGTTTGAATGCTGAGAATGAAAGGTTTTCGAAAGACAGATCAGTGTGTGAAGTGAAGCTGGGAACGTCTTCACATGTGTGTAAAACACACACAGACTCACAGCTCTGAAATGAGACAAAGAATAGACACCATTAATCATACATGACAAATACCTATGGTATATTTTTACATTACATGGAAGAAAATGTGACCACCTTCAGACAGTGGATCTGGTCTTCAGTGTTGAGCAGTTTGTGGATCTCTGCTTGTGTTTTTCTGAGTTGTGTCAGCTCTTGATGCAGATGTTGGTGAAGTTGCTCTGCTCGATCTGTCTCAGTCTTCTCCTGAGCTCTGATCTGCTCTTTAATCTCAGAGCGTTTCTTCTCCAGAGAGCAGATGAGCTCAGTGAAGACCTTCTCTATCTTCTCCACCGCCTCGTCAGCTGAACTCTGGGGATGGAATATAGTAGTATGTAAGTACAAACCAAAGAAAAGGGACATTTCTGAAAAGAAGCATATTTTGCATGCACAAGAAATAGGCTTTAGGTGCACATGTAACCCCGCCGGTCCTACTCCACCCAACCCGCTCCGAGCTGGTATCGAACCGGCGACCTTCCGCATGGGAGTCGGTTGCTCTAACAAGGAGGCTAAAGGCCATGGCCCCTAGCGTCTGTCGCTAGAGCACCTTTAGAGGTCAGAGGAGTGAGGTTTACCTGCACAGCACTTCACTAGCTGGCCTCCGTTACACTCACCCCCCTAAACCTCACTCCCATCCCGGGTCACGGCACCAATGTAACCCCGCCGGTCCTACGCCACCCAACCCGCTCCGGGCTGGTATCGAACCGGCGACCTTCCGCATGGGAGTCGGTTGCTCTAACAAGGAGGCTAAAGGCCATGGCCCCTAGCGTCTGTCGCTAGAGCACCTTTAGAGGTCAGAGGAGTGAGGTTTACCTGCACAGCACTTCACTAGCTGGCCTCCGTTACACTCACCCCCCTAAACCTCACTCCCGGTCGGGTCACAGCACCAATGTAGTTACACACACAAGACAATTTTCTGGTTCTTTTTCTCCGCAAATGTCACTTAAGCTTCTCCACAGGGTTCTGATTTACTATATTGCATTGCATTTATTGTTTAAATCGTTTTGTGTGTGTGTGTGTGTGTGTGGTATTTTACACATACTTCACAAGCATTCTACAAGTATTATAAAGAGCACTGCATCTTCTCAGACTCACTTTAAGAGACTTTATAGCTTCACCGAGTTCCTGTTGAGCTTTCTCTCGCTCCTCGATCAGCTTTAGACACTTCACCTTTATCTTCTCCAACTCTTCCTGAAAATGTGAACATACAAAACTCAAAAAAGGCAGAAGTAACATGGAAAACCTATTAAATGTCAAATGAAATATGTCAATAAAATAAAAACTATTTAGGTGATATAATTTATCAACTCAGGGCAATGACAACTATCTGAAATGACACAATTAGCGTTTATTACCTTCTTATTGGTCCATTCTGAATCCACAGACACCACACTGTGGGTTTTATGACTGTCAATCATGCACAGGTAACAAATACACTGACGATCATCTTCACAGTAAATATCTTGAAGCTTCCCATGACTGGGGCAGATGTTCTCCTGAATGTGTGTGGAGGCGTCCACTAGTTTGTGCTTCATAAACGCAGGAGACTCATAGTGAAGCTGCAGGTGAGTTTGGCAGAAGGAGGCCAAGCACTGCAGACAGGACTTTACAGCTCTGTTCTTCTCTGTAGTGCAAACATCACAGTCCACAGCAGCAGCAGCAGGCGTCTGTAGGGCCGTCTTCTGCAGCGTCTCCATCATCTCAGCTATCAGAGTGTTCTTCTTCAGTAGAGGTCTCTGACTGAAGCTCTCTCTGCATTGGGGACACAGTACGGCGGCCCCTGCTCCTTCAGGCTCCAGCAGTCAGTAATACAGCTCATACAGTAACTGTGTCCACAGGGAATCGTCACCGACTGCTTCAGCAGATCCAAACACACTGGACAGCTGAACTGATCCACATACTCACTCGAGGAGGACTTAGACATTTCTTTGAATGTGCTTCAATAGAAACTACTCTGCCAGAGGTTAATTATTAATGAAAGATAAAACCATGTGTAAATCATTAATAAAAGAGCACATCTAAAATTCAACAAACTGCTCAGTTTTGTGTATCGACACAAAAGAATAATCGTCAGCAGCACCCATAATAGGCACAGAATCATAATCAAACATGTACTATTTAGTAAATTATCTTGTTTAAATGTAAGCAAAATACATTTCTATGATGTTAACTTGATTTTACATAATATTTGACGATTTTACAGATGTGGTCCATACAGCTTTGATCAAACTAGAACAATGTGGATCTTTACGCAGAGAATTGAGGAGCATAGAAATTAGCTTTATTTCTTTCAGATTATTTACACATAATTCTGTGCTTTTAACTTTGTGGCCACAGCAACCTTTGAATTACAGAAGTCAGCCAGGCTAAATCACCAAACATCTAGGTTTGACTTCTCTAATGCCAGAGGACTAATGCTGGGTTCACACTAAATGCCCATTTAAGTTTTTGTGCAAGAAGATTGTATACAAATTCAATGGGAATGTGCAAATAAAAGCGAATTTCGTTAGGGCAACGCGGTTGACACAGAATGCAAAACTTATTTGCCACAAGCACGCAGATTTCGCCTCAGTGTGCACATGTCCCGAGACGTTCAAAGTCCAGAAAAGGAACCAAAAACATTGTTAAAACATTCCATGTGACTTCAGTGGTTCAACTGTAAACTTATTTAAGCTGCATGACCACTTTTATGTGGCAGAAAAAAAAGAAAAGGAAACATGACTTTGTTTTGTAACCTTCTCTCACACATCAGGGTGCATGTTTACAGCAAAAAACTTTAATTGGTAATTAAAATTATTTACAGTTTTCACAATCTTAAACACCTAAGTTTTATTTCATAGACAACTTCTGGACAAGAAAATACACACACGACTCAGCCATTGCTGCAAGAATTAATCAGGACACTAATGTTATGTTTTACTGGGCTGCGCATAGAAATGTTATGATGCAATGATATAGGCCTCATTGGCACCTAAATTGAAAAGCTCATAATTGCTCATCATGTATTGACAGTGTTTCCCCTTAATTGTTTTCTATGTTTACCGCTATTAAACATAACAGTATCTAATATAGAGAATATGCTGTGTATATAGCATTGAATATTGTTTATAATTTCATCTTTTCTTCAAACATTTAATTTTTTTTTGTTTCTTTCTAACTTTCTCTATGATTAAAACAGATGAACCAGAATCAGTTCGAAATGCAGGGTACAGCGGTTCAGTAAAGGTGGTCTGGACTCTGTGAAGGAGGGTCATTGTTTCAGAGATGCTGTAAAAGGACAGAATTCCTGCTCTGTGGTCCAGATACACTCCTATTCTAGAGGAGCAAACGGCAGGAATATGGACTTGCTCATTGTCATGCATGAAAAGAATATTTTTGTTGTTATAATAGCCGAATCTCCAGGATTTTTTATTGGAGCCAAGTCTACACTCATTAATGTCTCCTTTACGACTGATTCCTTTGTAACAAACACCTACAGCCCATTCATGCCCACAACACTCAACCTCCCAATAACAGCGACCAGTCAAACCCTCTTTACACAAGATGTAGGGGAAATCAAACCGCTCTGGGTGATCAGGGTATTGCTGGACTGCATCTGAATAGGACGCTTTTTTGTTTCCATTTGACAGTTGGATTTCTTTGCCTGCAGTGTGTGGGTCCAGTTGTAGCTCACAGAAGTCTGATCAGAACAGAAACATGTAAACATTGAATAAGTGTTAAATCTTTAAAAAACTATACATATATGGGTAAAAGTGAGAAGACAGAGACCCTAATTTTTGAAAAAACTAAATTTTGGTATCAACAGAGAGTTATGCTGGTTCACACCAAAGGTAGAGCAAACACACACATTGTCTCACACTCTATAGATAATTCTGGGTTCACACAAACGCTGCATTAAGTATCCGCACAAGTAAATTACATTCAAAGTCAATGGAGAAGGGCAAATAGAGGTGAATTATTGCCACACAGCACAATTGATGCTGAATGTGTGACGAATATGTTTGGTGCAAAGGTGAAAGTCAATGGCTCAAGTTCAAATGATTGAACCTTTATAGAAGTGAAATAGAATAGAAACGAAAAAATTTGCATGAGGTAAAAAAACATCCCATGAGTAAACTAAAGATAGTGACAGTGCTCCGTGTTTGAAGCAGGGGCACCCCCAAAGGGTGGCCACGGCCTGGCCAATGTAATATGATTTTGCTGATGATATTATTCATTTAAATGTACTTGCGTAAATTCACAATATTTCAATAAATAAAAAGCAGCCACTAAATTATTGTGGATTGATTGGTGCCACTGACGTAGCTGATTCACTGCCCCTCCCCCTCCCCGATCATCGATGGCAGCACGCACACACCTTCAATAGACAGCAATGGCAATTTAATATTTACATTAAGGTACATCAATAGAAGAAGCTGTATTAATAATATTGTGGCTCAAAAAGGAATATGGATAAATGATATTAATAGGGTCTGTAAAGTGAGTGTGTGTAGATAATAATGCCTGTGTTCGGTGTGTTCATTTGTTTGTTTTATTAATTCGTTAATTAATTAATCTTTATTCATTTTAGACATGGCATTTACTGTATGCTGTACAATAAAAGTATGTGAAAAATAACTAAAAAGTTATTTATATATGAAAAGTGTTTTTTATTTGGTTTGCACATGTACTTGCTGAATTATTTCAAGGAATAAATTATAATATTTCAAGAGTAATTAATTAAATGAATTAAAACCACATTATTTCATTTACCAGAAACAAAAATATAACATTACACTGAATTAATAATTATTTTGTGTGCTACCCAAAGATTTGGTGTGGCCTCCTCTGGAAGGGGGGGGGGGGGGGGGGGGGGGGGGGGTCTCCGCGACACTGGCTCCGCATTTGATGTGAAGCCAGCGTTACTCACAGGATGTTTCCCACCTCACACAAATTCTCCACTTAAGTTTAATACTATTTTTAAATACTATTTTAATACTATATTAAGTTTTAGTTTAAACTTGAGCAGAAGACAAGATTGAGGCGAAGTCTGTGTGCTTGCTGCAAATAAGTTTTGCATTCTGTGTCAACCAGATTGCCCAACAGAGATTCGCTTTTATTTGCACATTTGCATTGGATTTGTATACAATCTTCTTGCACAAATACTTAAATTGGCATTAAGTGTGAACCCAGCATTAGTCCTCTCACAAAACGTTTTCTATGGGATGTTGGAGTAGATTTTCTCCAATTCACTAGACACAGTGGCATTAGAGAAGTCAAACCCAGATGTTTGGTGATTTAGCCTAGTTTCATTTTCTTTTCTTTTCGGCTTAGTCCATTTATTATTCCGGGGTCGCCACAGTGGAATGAACCGCCAAATTATCCAGCACATGTTTTACGCAGCGGATGCCCTTCCAGCTGCAACCCATCTCTGGGAAACATCCATACACACCCATTCACACTCATACACTACGGACAATTTAGCCTACCTAATTCACCTATACCACATGTCTTTGGACTGTGGGGGAAACCGGAGCACCCGGAGGAAACCCACGCGAACGCAGGGAGAACATGCAAACTCCACACAGAAATGCCAACTGACCCAGCCGAGGCTTGAACCAGCGACCTTCTTGCTGTGAGGCGACAGCACTATCTACTGCGCCACTGCGTCTCCGATTTAGCCTAGTTGACTTCTGTAATCCAAAGGTTGCTGTGGCCACAAAGTTGAAAGCCCAGAATTTTGTGTAAATAAACCAAATTTTGGTGGTAATGTGTAAAAAAACAAAAGCAAGAAGAAGAAGATTTACTCACATTGCAAAAAATCCTTTAGCTTTTTGGGTTCTGGTGGCTCTGCAACACGGACATTCGACACTGAGGAGCAAAAAGGAAACAATATACTGTTTATATTTTTACTCACTCACTCACTCACTTACTTTCCTTCAGCTTAGTCGCTGATTTTTCGAGAGGGGTCTGGATGTAGACCTAGACCCAGTGCAATCTGAGCTGCATCCAATGCTTTTTAATGTCCTTACCTAGTCAAGTCAAGTCAAACTTTATTTATAGAGCACTTTAAAAACACAGAAGTGAGCCAAAGTGCTGTACAGAATATATACAACAAAATAACCATAATAGCATATAAAATACAAGATAAAATATAGATAAACTACCTAAAAAGGCATGTTAAATAAAACAACCGGTTATTAATATCAGGTGTCAAATGCCAAGAAAAAAAGCTTACACCTAATCCCACCCCTAACCTTACCCCTCACAGTTACGTCACTAGCTCCTTTGAGTGCATTGTGTCTGACATTGAATCACTGAGATATGCAATCTCAGCTTGCATCATAAAGGCTGCATCCAGATACTGTTGGATTTTTCACGGGTCACCACAGCGGAATGAACCGCCAATTTCTCTGGCATATGTTTTATGTGGTGGATGCCACAATCCAGCACTGAGGGTGCTTTCACACATGTAGATTGATTGTTTTGTTCCGAAACAGGTTTTAAAAATGTTACAATGTTGCTTTTTGTTCTTGGTGCGGTTCGCTTTCGTTTCTAAAACCGTTTCTAAACGAACCGAAATTATTAAAACAAGTCACATGCGAGTAAACTCTCCTCCCAATGGTCAGAGTTTGGTTTATTTTCCAGCATTCTGCTCAGCTGTCATGAGAAACAAGACATTAAAAGCACCAGGTTCCGATACAAATATCTAGGTGTGAAAGTGTATAGGAAACACCGACACACTTTCTAACTCACGCACACTCATATGCTACAGGCAATTTAGGTTGTTCAATTCACCTATAGAATAATTACCGGTTTGTAAATATCCAGGATGCGCGCGCAGAGAGGTTGCAAAAAACCCCGGGAGCGCTACCATTTACAGCGAGGGAATGACATCTGATGCGGTACAGAGTTTGTTGTTGTCTTAGAAATAAGTTATATTGATTACATATTATTATATACATAATGGTTTCAGCGTATTATAACAGCTTGTCAACCAGTGATCAGCACAGTTATTCGGCAAATTTAACGTTGAAGTGAGCGGCGTTCATCTGACAGGTCCATTTGCGATAGCACCCTCCCAATGGATACTGGATAACACGAAATGGCCAAGCATCCAGCCCCAAATATACAATCTCATTGAAACTCCACGTTATTTTACAAGAGAGAAGTTAAAGACCTACAAGCCTTTGGATGCCAACAATTTTGTTCTGTGTGGTCATGTGCAAGAAAAAATGTTCCATGATTACGCGAGCCACGCAGCGTGTGTTTGTAGCTCTGTCGCATAGATTCGCAATTTGCATTTTTATTATCGAATACCTCCACATTTCGCTTAATACTACTTAGGGGGAACAAACCTTAAATACATTTTATACAACATTTAACACTTTATACATATAAATCTACTTTAAAACGTTCTGTCTCTCGAGCATCCGCCTGGTGTTTGTAGCTTTAGCCAGCTAGCACCGCTGGTCAGCTAAAGCTACCGACTGCTTTCATCCCCTAATTTCCTCACTTACTGGCTTTGCTCGTTACCCTGTACGATGTCGCTTGTGTCTCTGTCCTTGTGTGCAGGAGAGACATCGATGGAGGTGCTGGACATGGAGCTGGAACGGCTGGAAGAACGCATCCGCCTTCTGCAGATGAAGCGAACTGAACTCAGGGCGCAGAGAGCATTGCTCGATGTGCCCCGCGCTCCAGTTCGCCCATCTGAGGTAAGTGCAAAATACAGCCGAAACACTCCCTCCACCTCAACCCCGTGTGTTTCTCTGTCCAGGCCCAGCGCGCCTAGGACGCGGCTCGCCCAGGTGTCGTTCACGCCGACACCCGGCTACCACGGCCCCTGGGTGCAGCCGCGTAAGGTGCCCAGCAAGCCCCGGGGGACAGCGTCTCCTCCTCCCGTGTTCGAGATCTCCACGGAGAACCGCTTCGCCCCTCTCCGCGAGACGGGTCACGATGTGGCTATCATCGGTGACTCCATCGTCCGCCATGTCCGTCCTGCTTCCACTTCAGGTAATAAAATACGCACATTTTGCTTTCCTGGTGCTCGCGTTAAGAATATTTCTGCACAGATTCCAAGTATCCTGAGCACTGGCGAGAGCCTCGGTGCCGTTGTCCTCCATGTGGGGACGAACGACACCGGGCTCCGCCAGTCGGAGATCCTGAAGAGGGACTTCAGGAGCCTCATCGAGACGGTTCGACGCACCTCGCCCGCCACGCAGATCATCGTTTCTGGACCGCTTCCTACCTACCGCCGAGGAAACGAAAGGTTCAGTAGACTTTTTGCTCTGAATGAATGGCTATTAACATGGTGTAATGAACAGAAACTGCTCTTTGCCAATAACTGGAATCTTTTCTGGGAGCGCCCTAGGCTTTTCCGTCCGGACGGCCTGCACCCTAGTCGAGCTGGAGCGGAACTGCTGTCGGACAACATCTCTAAGATGCTTCGCTCTGTCTGACTAGTAAGTAAAAACTCACAAAATTCACATTTTATCCATATAGACTCTTGTTCGACCCACTTAAATTACAGTAAGACATGTCTAGCTTACCCCATAGAGACTGTGTCTGTTCCTCGTGTTAGACCAACAATTAAACGTACTGTGTGCTCTAGAAAAAATCTATTAAGAATAAAAGCTGAAAATCCAATAAAAAGTGATAATACAAACTTCGTTAAGCTTGGTCTCCTAAACATCAGGTCACTAGCACCTAAAACACTTATCATTAATGAAATAATAACAGATAACAATCTAAATGCACTCTGTCTTACTGAAACCTGGCTGAAACAAAATGACTATATTAGCTTAAATGAAGCAACTCCTCCAGGATTCACATATAAGCATGAAGCTCGTCATACTGGCCGTGGTGTGGAGTTGCATCAATCTTTAGTGATATTCTTAATGTTAATCAGAAAAAGGGACTTATGTTTAACTCCTTTGAGTTATTAGCTCTTAATGTTCTGCTTCCGGATATTATGCAAAAATCTATGTTATCTCTCGCTATAATCACCATATATAGACCCCCAGGACCCTATGTCAATTTTCTAAAAGAGTTTTCTGATTTTATTTCTGACTTGCTAGTTAAAACTGATAAAATACTAATTGTAGGAGACTTCAACATCCACGTAGATGACTCCAATGATACACTAGGGCTCGCCTTTATGGATCTATTAAACTCACTTGGGATAAAACAAAATGCTGTCGGTCCAACCCATCGCTTAAAGCATACATTAGATCTAATATTGTCTTACGGAATCGAGGTCTTTGATGTAGACATTATACCACAAAGTGATGATATTACAGACCACTACCTCTTACTATATAAGCTGCGTCTACCTGAAATTAGCAGATCTGCACCAATGTACCGCCCTGGTAGGACTATCGTTCCGTCCACCAAGGATGAATTCATAAATAACTTACCTGATCTTTCCTTATTTCGAAATACACCCGCAAACGCAAATGACCTTGATGTAGTAACCAGCAATATGGATGCCATCTTTACTAACACACTAAATACTGTGGCACCCATCAAATTAAAAAAGGCTAGAGAGAATAAAACTACACCATGGTACAATAATCATACTCGCGCTCTCAAAACAGCAACCCGTGCTCTAGAACGTAAATGGAAAAAAACTAATTTAGAGGTTTTTAGAATTGCGTACAAAGACAGTATGTCCAGCTATAGGAGGGCTCTTAAATCTGCCAGGGCCGAGCACCTCCGCAAACTGATTGAAAATAATCAGAACAATCCTAGATTTTTATTTAGCACCATTGCTAAACTAACAAATAATCGATCATCTTTAGAACAAAATGTCCCACCGCAAATCAGTAGTGATGACTTCATGAATTTTTTCAGTGATAAAATAGAAGGCTTTAGACAGAAAATAGAAAATGTTAAACTTTCTGCACCACCTCATACTCCAGATGCAGAAATATTTTCACTGAATCAAAATAACCTACAATGCTTCAAAATCATAGAACAGGAAGAGCTAGATAAAGTTATAAATAGTTCTAAATCAGCTACATGTATGTTAGATCCAATTCCAACAAAATTACTGAAAGAGCTGCTACCTGTTATAGGAGAACCTCTCCTTAATGTTATCAACTCTTCTTTATCTTTAGGCCACGTTCCAAATCCTTACAAGCTAGCTGTTATTAAGCCTATTATTAAGAAACCACAACTGGACCCGAGCAACTTAGCTAATTATAGGCCTATTTCAAATCTTCCGTTTATGTCTAAAATACTAGAAAAAGTTGTTTCTACCCAATTATGCTTCTTTCTGCAGACAAACAATATTTTTGAAGTGTTTCAGTCAGGTTTCAGGCCTCATCACAGTACAGAAACTGCATTAGTAAAAATAACCAACGATTTACTCTTAGCTGCTGACCAGGGGTGCGTCTCACTGTTAGTTCTACTCGATCTTAGCGCCGCATTTGACACCATTGACCACAATATTCTCATAGACCGCTTAAATTCTACAGGTGTCCAAGGTCAGGCCCTTCAATGGTTTAGGTCATACTTAGCTGATCGCTACCAGTTCGTGAATATTAATGGACAGCTTTCACAAGTCAGGCCAGTAAAGTACGGGGTCCCTCAAGGATCAGTTTTAGGCCCTTTGCTGTTTACAATATACATGCTTCCCCTGGGAGACATTATTAGAAAACACGGGATCAGCTTTCACTGCTATGCAGACGATACTCAATTATACATTTCAACTAAACCTGATGAGATGTCCGAACTGTCTAAGCTAACTGAGTGTATTAAAGATGTTAAAGACTGGATGACCAACAATTTTCTTCTCTTAAACTCAGACAAAACAGAATTATTACTTATCGGGCCTAAATCCTCTACACAGCAGTTCTCACAACTCGACCTGCAATTAGAGGGATACAAAGTTAGCGTTAGCTCTACTATAAAAGATCTAGGTGTGATATTAGACAGCAATTTAACATTCGAAAATCATATATCCCATGTCACAAAAACTGCCTTCTTTCATTTAAGAAATATCGCTAAATTGCGAAGTATGCTATCCATATCAGATGCAGAAAAGCTAGTTCATGCTTTCATGACTTCTAGGCTAGACTACTGTAATGCTCTGTTTGCTGGCTGCCCAGCATCCTCTATTAACAAACTTCAGCTAGTGCAAAATGCAGCTGCCAGAGTTCTTACCAGATCTAGAAAATATGATCATATCACCCCAATTTTATCCTCCTTACACTGGCTGCCTGTTAAGTTTCGTATTGAATTTAAAATATTACTCCTTACCTATAAAGCTTTAAATAATCTAGCTCCTGTTTATCTAACCAACCTCCTGTCTCGCTACAACCCAACCCGCTCTTTAAGATCTCAAAACTCAGGGCTTCTAGTAGTACCTAGAATATCAAAGTCGAGTAAAGGAGGTCGAGCCTTCTCATTTATGGCCCCTAAACTCTGGAATAGCCTTCCTGATAATGTCCGAGGCTCAGACACACTCTCGCTCTTCAAAACTAGATTAAAGACCTATCTTTTTAGCAAAGCGTACACTCAGTGTAGCACATAACGGTATGACGCATGATGTGCCCCACACATGATTTTGCTTCTTGTTTATATACACTATGAACAGCAGCTACGCTAATTATTCTCCTTATTCTGTATTTCCACCTGGGGGTTCTCATCCCGAGGCCCTCAGACTATGCAGTGCCACTGATGTGATCCAAGACCAGTGACGAGATGATCCTAAGGTTTTCTGGACCAGGCCGTATCCTGAGCAGCTGCTGTGGTGGTCATCGTGGAGTGAGAGCCTGAGACTGTCCCCTGTGACGCTCCAAGGAGAGACGAGTCTTCGCTGAGGTCCAGCTTCATGCGCCTAGACTGCAGCTCTGCACAAGACGTTTGGCCACAGGAGAAATGGTCGTGCCCAACCGAGCCTGGTTTCTCTCGAGGTTTTTTAAATCTTCACTTTCGCCAATTGGTGAAGTTTTTTACTCGCCGCTGTCGCCACTGGCTTGCATGGTTCGGGATCTGTAGAGCTGCGCATCGATGGATTTGCTCTTCAGTGTTTGGACTCTCAGTAGTGATTATTAACCCACACTGAACTGAGCTAAACTGAACTGAACTTAATCGCTGAAAACTGAACAGACACTGTTTCAATTCACTATAATCTTCCATGTGAAGCTGCTTTGACACAATCTACATTGTATAAGCGCTATACAAATAAAGATGAATTGAATTGAATTGAATTGATTACCAGATTCAAAACTATGTAGTGCTAAAAACCGAGGTTCAGCCTAGCCAAAGACAAGGAAAGAAGACGGAGCTGTACAAGGCCTGGGTAATCATCAACAAGCAAAACTACTGCATTCGGACAGCAAACTACACCTGTAGGCAGGGTATGTGAACGTACATTTTTACATTTCATTCTAAGCATTCAGTGTCCGCAGTTTAATTCACCATATTTAACTGTTTTTGCTGAAATCATTGCTTCAATCAAAAACGAGTAATGTGTATGATTCAGCATAGCGTGAACTAACCTGATATGAAATGAGAACTGCTGAGTCAAGCATTTTTAATTAAGTCCTCACTCCATTCAGCTCTTCAATGTCTGTTAGCCAAAGACGAATTTGGCATCCTACCGCAAAACATGACATGTTTGCTATAGAGTGGAGGAACTATGACGTCAATTTGTATGCAAAAACCCGGAAGCGAGTTAGCATTTTAGCAGTTCCGGTTCCCTCGTCCCAAAGTCAATAGGTTTTTTCAATGGGATTTCAGTTAAATCGCTTAAAAAAGGTTCGTGGCTAACACAAACTCAAGATACTTTTACGTTTTATTCTACGACATAAAACACATCACACTCTTGATTTTTTAAATCGGTTACGCTTCTTTAAAAAGTTGGTTGCTAACAAGTTGCTAAACGAGACTACAGGCGATGTCGGAGACATTATAAGTCATCCAGCTAAGCTGGTCTAGAGCGCAGCTCGCTTGCGTTGGGCATTTGGATTTGTCTGTTATTTAAGTATTTTCATGAATAGTATTTTATAGTTTGTAGTATTTTTCTAATTGGGAATTCATATTGTGTAGATAATGCATTCACTTGTAAAGACAGATTAATTTGTTGATCATTTATTTTAATTAAACGATATTATGAATATACCGCTTACCAGTGCAGCCGGTCTCTTTCCTGCTCTCAGTAATGCAAACGTGTGAATAAATGTGTAAAAATACATACATATTAACTGTCATTTGATCAAAGGATTTTTCGTCGGCTTTTTTCTTCATCTGAACACATTTAACTCTGTCATAACTGCAGTATTTACGCTCCTCCTTAAAATTTAGAGCATATGTGATTGCATGGGCTGCTTTTCACTGTACTTTGTGATAAAAAAAAAAAGAATATTGAATGTTGTTCTGTGTCCCTGATGGAACTTGCAGGCATTTGATAGACTTGTCCCTCACGCCTCATTTCTGTCATCTATTACTAAGGTAAGCGGGCTGTATGTACGCGGGTGATACACTTATTTAAACGTGTTTTATGATAATACTATATAGGCACATTTATACATACAGTTTTAAAACTTTTACAACAACCGTAAAGCAAAACAAAATGCATTTCCCACGTAAAAAAAAAACTATCCAAAAGGCAGCATGCTAGCAGCCGATTGGCCTACAAGGTGACGTCATAGTTCCTCCACTCTATTGCAACCGGTCTTTTTTTGCAACTGGTATGCATGGTTGGAACCCGTGTGACGTCATGTGTGACGTAGGTTGGTAATTCCCCTATAGCGTATGTCTTTGGGCTGTGGGGGAAACCGGAGCACCCAGAGGAGACCCACATGAACACAGATAACATGCAAACTCTACACAGAAAGACCTGCTAGTCCAGCCGGGACTCGAATCAGCAACCTTCTTGCTGTGAGGTGACAGTGCTAACCACTGAGCCACCCCTGTTTATTTTTTGAATAAAATAAAACAAATTATTATATAAATAATATTCAGACCTTCTCTGTATATTGCGTCTGTTTGCTGTTGACAGGCGTCCTCTAAAGCCTCTCTGAATGCTGAGAATGAAAGGTCTTTAAAAGACTGATGAGTGTGTGAAGTGAAGCTGGGAACATCTTCAAATGTGGATAAAACACACACAGACTCACAGCTCTGAAATGACACAAATACAGACACTGCTTAACTATGGACAAGACACTACAATGTAAACTGTAAATTAAGATTTAAATTGTTGTTACACTGTGATGAAATGCCTTGTATCACCTTCAGACAGTGGATCTGGTCTTCAGTGTTGAGCAGTTTGTGGATCTCTGCTTGTGTTTTTCTGAGTTGTGTCAGCTCTTGATGCAGATGTTGGTGAAGTTGCTCTGCTCGATCTGTCTCAGTCTTCTCCTGAGCTCTGATCTGCTCTTTAATCTCAGAGCGTTTCTTCTGCAGAGAGCAGATGAGCTCAGTGAAGACCTTCTCCATCTTCTCCACCGCCTCGTCAGCTGAACTCTGGTGGAGACACAAAGATCAAAAATAATCATATGGATCTCTCATATAACAAAAGAAATAACTAACAACGGGACTAGAGGTGAATGTGGTCACTACACAAAACCAAATAGCTGTTACACCTTGGGTGTGCATTATTTTCTAACAACTCAACATCCTGCATTAAAAACTAATCCTGTAAGAAGATAACTAGAAATTATCATATTCAGATCAAGTTCAGCATTATCCTGTTTACCCAGAGCATTATTTTCTAATATTTTGATGGACCTGAATAAATTATTCAGCTTATACAGTTAACATATTAAGACACAGAACAGATGTTGTATTTCAAGGTTTTTGTCCTCAAACTGCTCCTGTGTGTAAGACTGGTTTCTTGCATAGTCTACTATTTTGATTCGATTTGATTTTTCCAAAGTTGAACGCTAATTGTTCTTACTTAGTAATTCAAGTTATAATTATTATTATTGAATTCAAAAGAATTAAGGTGCTGAGCAGTGCTTAATTTGTGAATTGCGAGGTCCCGGAACAAATCGGGGTAACAGATCCGGCATGTTACCCGAGAATGAAGAGGTGTCGCACACGAAAGTAGAGAGTATGGCGGAGGGGTGTCGCGGACGAAAGTGAAAGTGAACAGCAGACGAGGGGGATTGGTAAAATGAGGTGCCGAATCCGGCATGTTCCAGCACAAATTAAGCCCTGGTGCTGAGTATACGGTGGACAGTATAGCAGTCAAGCTTATACATAGTTAAAGGTGCAGTATGTAAGTTTGACACCCAGTGGTTGAACTAGGTATTGCACTCCTGGATCAAAACAAACGCAAGCGCAGGTTGCCAGATTGAGGACAGGAGTGAGTGATTTAAACCGTGTTCTAGATAAAAGCAACGACATGCGATAGAGGGAATATTTTCCATATTAAAAGGAATTTTTGTCCTAACCAACACCTCGAATTGATATATTAGAAATAGTGATGCTCCGATTGATCGGCCGATATTGGCTAAAATAGCTTGATCGACTAACCCCAAAAGCGCCGATCAAAAAAGCAGATCACTTGACGTAAATTACTCGCACGACTTTTTCACACGTGCATGCACGGCGCACAGGTAAACAACAGCAGAGCAGAGCTTACCATTGTCAACACGAGTTCCCCCGTCTTTTTCAAAGTGTCCAATAAAGACGTAAAGTTAGCCGTTCGCAATGTATGACGTGATGAAATCCCTCAAGCAAGCAAGGGCATTTTAACAGCACTAACATGATTAGGCATCTTAGAACACGCCACACAACTAAATATGCCGGATATGAGAATCCCTCAACCAGCCGACTGTGAGTGATGCATTTAAACGACGTGAACCATACAGCAGGGATAGTACGAGGTGGAAAGACATCGCGTTCAGAATTATGGAATTCATTTGCCTCTACGAACAACCTGTGATATATGCAATAATATATATGGAGTGCAGACGCCTGTCTAATGTGTGTGTGTGTGTGTGTGTGTGTGTGTGTGTGTGTGTGTGTGTGTGTCTCCAGCTCGCTGTGCATGTATGGCAAGCCGTTTTTACATTTAATCTATAACCCGTACTAGTATCTATTTTCATGTTACTTGTGCTTATTTTTTAGATTCTAGTATCTTTTCCATTAAATACTTGTGCTTATTCATTAGATACTATTTTATTAGATACTACTTATTCATTAGATACTTATTAAACAGATACTAGTTTTTATTTATTAGATAGTACTTATTTTAATAGTGACTAGTAACTATTCTGTTGTTACTAGTAACAAATTCTTATTTTTTCCATTGATTTCTATGGGATCTTTCACTGAGATTTCAACTGTTCAGTTTTGACTAGTATGTATTCCAACTGGGACTAGTACATATTTGTATGTACTGCTAGTTAATCATTAGGTACTGGTACTTATTAATTAAATACTAGTACCTAATTAATAGATACTAGTACTTATTCATTAGGTACTAGTACTTAATCGTTAGATACTAGTTCATCTGGTTGTTCCTCCTTGTTTCTCTGCCTTGTTATTTAGGAAGGACGGCATTGGCTTACAGTAGCTTACTACATTATTTTATTTTTTGGATCTGATGTAGTTGATTCCTCAACTACATCAGACGTTCATAATAATAACTGACAAAAACACTAGCCATATTGTCCTTTGTGGCATTTGCCAGTTTTGGTGTAACAAGTTTTACATTTTGCTTCCAATAATAAAATGTAATCAGTGTATTAAGAGGCTACATCCCATTAAGCTGATCTGATGTGTGTTGGTCTGCCTGACCCCTCTTTGTTTGGAATAATTTTAAGTTACTCTGCCTTATTTAGGAAAGATGGCACACTTTATTGACTCATTGACTTTTTTGAATGGCCATTCCCCTGCCATTCTGTGATCGGCAGTGATCGGCAATCGGCAGATCATGATTTTGGTGATCGGTAATTGGTGATCGGCCCCAAAAATGCTGATCGGAGCATCTCTAATTAGAAATGGCTTCTGTTTCTCACAGGTGAACAACAGAAAACCATGACAATGATTATCTCAGGTACACCTCATGTGCTTTATTCAGTGTTAAATGCTAACAATGTGAGTTTGAAAGCCATTTTACATGACATTTATTGCCATATACTGAAAGCAGCAGCAGATCTTGAAAAATTAAATAAACCGTTTTAAACTTTAGAACTAAACATATATCACTGATTCAGCATGTACGTTTAATAATGTTAAAGAGGGCTAATGTGTATTAAATAGATGATAAATCTTACCATTTCGTGAGTGAGTGCAAATTCTGTGCTTCTGAATGGCTGTATTTAAATTTCTGTTGTGTTTCGTCTGGAGCAAATTGCTTATCACTGCAAATCTCGTCATGTAGTGTGTTGTTAGGACACAGGGTTACAATGTAACCTGTTCACCTAATGTTTACGTTCGTAATATTTACATTATTTGCTAATTAATAACTTCATGTGGAACTGAATCTGTCTCATTTCGGAGTCTGCTACTGTCCACCGGATGTCGCAGTTTGGTCACGGACACATGCTTTGAGAGCGTTTTTAAATGAATGAATGGAATACGCCATTTTCAGCAACCCAGGGTGCTGAAATATAATTGGCTAAACTGGCAGTGGGCGGGTTAAAATTACTAAAACAAAGACAGTCGTTCCGGCATAGAAAGCACATTTTCAAAGCATTTTCTGACTTTGTTTTTCAGATAAACAAGAATGTTCACTTGACATGTTTCTTAAATATCTGCAAACATATTATGGTATTTTTATGCTTTAGATGAGTCCAAATTTACAAACAGCACCTTTAACCTGCAGTTATACAATATATAATGTATTTTCAAAACAAAATATAAATCTACAACCCCAAATTTGAAAAAGTTATGACAGTATGGAAAACGCAAATAAAAAAAGTAGTGATTTCTAAATTTACTTTCACTTGTATTTCATTGCAGCCAATACAACAGCACATTAATGTGCTCCTCATGATTTTTATTTTATTTTTTAAATTAACACGTATTCCAATTTTGCTTCTTGCAACATATTTCAAAAAAAGTTGGAACAGTAAAGCATTTACCACTTTGTAATGTTGCCATTCCCTTTTAAAACATTTAAGTGTGCTATCACACCTAGACTTTTGCTTCGGAACCTGGCGCATTTCCCCTTTGGCGCGGTTCGTCTGGCATATGTGAATCCAACAATCGTCCTCAGATCCTCGACCAAAACAATCAGTCCAAGATCGTCTGAATGAGGTGGTCTCTGCTCGATTTAAACAAACTCTGGAACTGATCGATTGTAATGAGAAAGCGATACGATCTAACGAACCATGCTATATCACAGTGTATTATGGTTATGTAACAGGCATCTATGGCTATATGAATTATGAGTAGGGCAGGATATCATTCCTACTGTTAAATTTGCGTTTTATGTCAAATACGAAAGGGAAAGCATGCTGAACTATTAACGAGAGCTGTTTATCCATTTGGAAAACTTCAGTCTTGGTTTATCTGTCATTTCTCTCTATAAT
This sequence comes from Danio kyathit, assembly GCA_903798195.1. Classification (NCBI taxonomy): domain Eukaryota; kingdom Metazoa; phylum Chordata; class Actinopteri; order Cypriniformes; family Danionidae; genus Danio; species Danio kyathit. Next base: position 49,545,650 of record LR812533.1, read on the forward strand.
GTAAAGCCTATAATGCATATAAAGCGCTTCTGGACACTGTTAACATAGGGCTTCCTTTTGGCACAGTACATTTGTCAACTGTTTGCCAATTGTGGTACTTGACAAATGTTTGCCAAAGTAGTCCTGAGCCCATATGGTGATATCACTTTTAGATGAATGAGGATTTTTGATGCAGTGCCGCCTGAGGAATCCAAGATCATGGTAGTTCAGCTTAAGCCCTGCTCACACTGTGAGATTTCAGCCACGATTTTGTCATCTGAGACAAATTTGGAAAATCCTAAAAGATTCCTGAAATCCTGGGCTAAAATCTGTGATATTTGATCGTTTGTTTGACAAGTTCACAAACAGCCGCATTGTGCCCGTTACGATCAGATTTTCTCTCCGATGAAGTTCTGGCAGTGTCAGAAGATTTCAGACACTTTCCTGCGTTGAGCATCAATCCAAGAACCAATAGGAGCTCTGAATTTGATGACGCGATTCATGCGTCAATTCAAATTACTGCGGGGAAATGTCAAAACTGTTTTTTTTTTCCTGGTTTTATTATTGAGACACGCTGTGTGCAAAATCGCCGCTACAGATCGTTTACATTTGCTGTGAGGAATCATTTCAGAACGCGGGATAGTGAAAGTGTCGCGGGTGGATGACGTCAAACTCCGAGGGCGTTTTCTTCCGTGTTTGGTGCATCTTCATTGTCGTTCAGTCTTACATTATGATGGCTGAGATCATACAGTGTGACATGAGAGCCATGTTCGTGCAGTCTGACATGCTACAATCGTTCACAGTGTGAACCGGCCTTTAGGCTTGTGCTCTTTTCCTTTGCGCACTGAAATTCCTTTTAATTATGTTATGCACTGTTAAAAGATAAAACATCCAAATGTCTTCTTATTGTTCTTTGAGGAACATTGATTTTAAACACTTTAATAATTTTCTCCCGTATTTGTTGGCAAACTGGAGATCCTCTGCCCATCTTTGCTCCTGAAGGACTAGACATTTCTTGGATGCTGCTTTTGTACAAAATCATAATTACAATCACCTGTTTCAAATACATCATTATTTACCCAATTACAAGCCTTAAATTGCTCCTGTCCAAACTTTTTTTGGTATGTGTTGCAGGTCTGAATGACAGGAAAGGATGTATACTTATAAATGAAATGTATATTTGACAAAACATGAGATATTTTGTGTTCATATTGTCTGCAATAAAATACAAATAAAGTCAATTTGGACATCACTACTTTCTTTTTTATTTGCATGCTCTATACTTTTTTCTGAATATGGTTGTATGTATAAAATAAATTTTCAATTAAGTGATTTGATGAACAAAAAATTATTTTGATTATGATGACAGATTTTTAAAATAAGCTGTTTATGGTACAGTCTGACTCAATAAGAAAAGCTGTTGTGTGTACCTTCTTTTTTTTAGGGTGAAAAACCCACTGAATAATTTACCATTACTTTTGTCTGTCAAACTGAATAAAATTTGTAAAAAAAAAAAACATAAAGAAACATACTTTTAGAAGTTTTGCAGCTTCACTGAGTTCCTGTTGACCTTTCTCTCGCTCCTGGATCAGTTTTAGACAGGTCAACTTCATCTCCTCTAACTCTTTCTGAAAACACAAACAAACAAAACCACCAATTCAGTCTAGAAAAGTGTGTGTGAGGGTAAATGTTGAGTCTATAAATATATGCAATACATAAAAAATACTTTGAAGAAGTTATTACAACATTTATTAATTGCTAATGTATAAAAATGACCTTTTTACTGGTCCATTCTGAATCCACATACACCACTTTGTGTCCTTTATGATTATCAGTGCACATGCAGCAAATACACTGATGATCATCCTGACAGTAAATCTCCAGCGGTTTCCCATGACTGGGGCAGATGTTCTCCTGAATTTGTCTGGAGGCGTCCACTAGTTTGTGCTTCATAAACGCAGGAGACTCATAGTGAGGCTGCAGGTGAGTTTGGCAGAAGGAGGCCAAGCACTGCAGACAGGACTTTACAGCTCTGTTCTTCTCTGTAGTGCAAACATCACAGTCCACAGCAGCAGCAGCAGCAGGCGTCTGTAGGGCCGTCTTCTGCAGCGTCTCCATCATCTCAGCTATCAGAGTGTTCTTCTTCAGTAGAGGTCTCTGACTGAAGCTCTCTCTGCATTGGGGACAGCGGTATGGCGGCCCCTGCTCCTTCAGGCTCCAGCAGTCAGTAATACAGCTCATACAGTAACTGTGTCCACAGGGAATCGTCACCGGCTCCTTCAGTGGATCCAAACACACTGGACAGCTGAACTGATCCACATACTGACTCGAGGACGACTCACACATTTCCTCACAGATAGAAACTGCTCTGCCAGAAGAAAAATCATTAATAAAATACGAATACACATGTAAATAATTCATAAAGAGCACATCTAAAAGTCTACAAAATGCTCAGTTTTGTGTGTCAACATAAAAGAACTAGATATTAAAGTTTGAGGACAAACTTTATGGTGGCTTGAGAAAACCTGTTAGAAGTAGTTTTCTTAGTTTGAAAAAGTATTAAGTTGGCTAAAAGAATGTTTAAGATGCCTGCAGTCAACAGTGCAACCACTGTAAAGAGTGAAATAAGCCAGTCTAGCATGAATTAGCATGTTGTTAGCATGTTTCTAGCATGAATACGCATGTTGTTAGCATTATTCTAGCATGATGTTAGCATAATATTAGCATGATTCTAGCATGAATTAGCATATAACTAGCATGATTTTAGCATGAATTAGCATATAACCAGCATGATTCTAGCTTGAATTAGCATATTACCATGATTCTAACATGAATTAGCATGATTCTAGCTTGAATTAGCATGTTGTTAGCATGTTTCTAGCATGAATTAGCATATAACTAGCATGATTTTAGCATGAATTAGCATATAACTAGCATGATTCTAACATGAATTAGCATGTTGTTAGCATGATTCCAGCATGAATTAGCATGTTGTAAGCATGAATCTAGCATGAATTAGCATGTTGTTAGCATGAATCTGCTTGTTTCTAGCATGGATTAGCATGTTGTTAGCATGAATAAGCATGTCATTAGCATGTTTCTAACAAGATTAGCATGTCAGTAGCATGTTAAAACTATTAGCATGTGTTAGAACAGCTAGTCACAGTCTATGGAATAGTTGCTAGGGTGCTGAAATTGGTTGCTAAGGAGTGGCTAGTAAGTTTAACGGTCATCAGTGATTGGCTGCTGGCTAGACTGAGTTGAATGATGCCAGACTCTAGTCTGTAGGACAGTCTAAGTTATGAGCTCACAAAGGTTGATCCAATGTTAAGTCAATGACAGTCTTTTACAATGGAAGTCTATGGGACAGTTGCTAGGGTGCTGTAAGTGGTTGCTAGGGAGTGGCTAGTAAGTTAAAAAGTCATCAGTTATTGGCTGCTGGCTAGACTGGATTAAGTGAGCCCAGTTAGAAGTCTGTAGGACAGTCTGATGCAGAGTTATGAGCTCACAAAGTTTGACCCAATGTTAAGTCAATGGGACTTTTGGGAAATTTCTGGGTAATTTTATGGAAAACTGAAAGTCGTATCAGTTAGAAAAGACATAGCAACCCGAGTCAGACCAGTTTGAAGGTTTGATGAAAGTTTGAAGTATGTAGCTTGAAAGGTTTAGGAGGAGATACACTTTAAAATTAGTCTCAGAAGACGGAAGAAGAAGACGGAAGAATAATAATGTTTATGTAGAATATCAGAATGCTGGCTTTCTCAAGCCACCATAATAACCGCCAAAGCGTCACGTATTAACATATCCCTGCTGAAAAATCCAGCTTAAACCAGCCTAAGCTGGTTGGCTGGTTTTAGCTGGTCGACCAGCCTGGTTTTAGAGGGGTTTTGGCCATTTCCAGGCTGGTTTCCAGCCATTTCCAGCCTGGTCTTAGCTGGTCAGGCTGGGAGTTGACCAGCTAAAACCAGCTTGACCAGCCAAAACCAGCTATGTCCAGCTTAAACCAGGCTGGTCAAGTTGGTTTTAGCTGGTTTTAGCTGGTCATTTTCCAGCCTGACCAGCTAAGACCAGGCTGGAAATGGCTGGAAACCAGCCTGGAAATGGCCAAAACCCCTCTAAAACCAGGCTGGTCGACCAGCTAAAACCAGCCAACCAGCTTAGGCTGGTTTAAGCTGGTTTTTTCAGCAGGGATAACATGAAGAGACTAACGCAGGATTATTAAACAAGTAGCTACACTAATATTTAAATAATCTTTCTGAATGTAAGCAAAATGACTTTGTAATGTTCTTACCTGTTCAAAATAAGTCAAATATTTCCTCCGTACAGCTTTAATCAAGCTAGAAGAGTGAGAAATAGGTTTCGTTTCTCTCGAACACTTCCTGGCTTTCAGTGCGTGCGTGTGTGTGTGTGTGTGAGAGAGAGAGATTACTGTTTTATCCTAAAATGTTGATTGTTAAATGTACAGTTTATTCTGATCTATTATAATTTTTGTATTGATTTGTATGAATAACATGATATGTTGAATAATAATATGATATATTGAATAATAATATAATATATTAAATAGTAATGTGATATATTGAATAATATGATGTATTGATGATATTTTATTTAATTATTATATATAAATATCATCTTTTTTATACTACTATTTACTGTTTTGTTTTTATTATATATATATGCATGTTACTTTTTATGTAAACTTTAGAACTGCTTTGGCAATACAATTGTAACATTTGTCATGCCAATAAAGCAACTATTAAATTGAACTGAGAGAAAGATAGATAGAGAGAGAGAGAGAGAGAGAGAGAGAGAGATAGAGAGAGAGATAGAGAGAGAGAGAGAAGGCAAAATTTTAGCAGACAATCATAATTCATAAAACCATGACTGCAGTTGTTCATCACTCTGTACTTTGCTCAGAATTGCTACAAACCACATGCAGCTATGTGTGAAACTGATGGTTTCTACTAGTCTTTCAAAATTCATTCAATCTTGATCACAAATACGCGTTGTTGGGAAATTTCACTTTTAAAAGTTATATACAATCCTAAACCCAGTCGAAATGGGGGGCAAAAATAACTGCAAATGCAAAAATAACACATCACATTACTTTCGATATAAAGTAAACAACATTTTATTTTACTTTTTAAGTGTCTCACAAGATTGTAGCTACGATTTTTAAAAGTAGCTTACACTGCAACTAGTAGTTATTCATTTAGCTATTGTGGAGAAACTGACAGATGACAATTGCAGACAACAACAAAACAAGCAAATCATGAATTCTTGATGAAATACTTCCTAAAGCAGCCCCATTTTCACTTTTAAATCAATCAGACGATCACTAGAATGTTATTTATACAAATGCACATTTTATTGATGATATTATTTTCACATGTAGCCTACATTAAGAACGAAAAACTAATATAATAAGCCTATATAAAAAAGCTTTTAGGCGCACCATCAAATGCTAAACTTTAAAAATAACCAGTATCAGGCATAATCAAGATGACAGCTCATTTCATCAAATATTATAGAAAGTATTACAATTAAAAAGTATTAAACTATTAAAACTGGTAGAAATAAGGATCACTTTATTTTGATGGTCCGTTTGTTGAATTTAAGTTACATTGCAACTAATTCTCATTAGATTATAAGTAGACTGTTAGGTTGGGGTTAGGGTTATAAGTTGATATGCACTTGCAAAGTTTCTAATAGTCAGTTAAATGTCTGTTGAAGGAGCAGTATCAACAGATATTATGCAGACAGTCTAATACTCAATTGTACCATCAAAATAAAGTGCTACCGAAATAAGAAACAGAGCTGCATTTAATGCATGTAACATACCTTTATACACTACCTGATAAAAGTCTTGTCATCAATCCCAGTTTTAAGAGCAACAAATAATAACTTAGCTTCTAGTCATTTCAAAAGGGGGTTTACTCATTTATGCTGAGCACTGTGTTTTCAGGAGCAAGTGCATTAATTTATTTTCCTTCGGCTTAGTCCCTTTATTTATCAGGGGTCACCACAGTGGAATGAACCGCCAACTTATCCAGCATATGTTTAACAAAGCGGATGCCCTTCCAGCTGCAACCCAGTATGGGGAAACACCCATACACACTTATTCACACACATACACTATGGTCAATTTTGTTTATTCAATTCACCCATTGCGCATGTGTTTGGACTGTGGGGGAAACCGGAGCACCCAGAGGAAACCCACGCCAACACGAGGAGAAGATGATAACTCCTCACAGAAATGCCAACTGACCCAGCCAGGATTCAAACCAGCGACCTTCTTGCTGAGGTGACAGTGCTAACCACTGAGCCACCGTACAGCAAGTGCATTTAAAACTATGAATTATGTTAATTCTTCAATTTGAGCGGTTCTTTTATCAAAGATTCTGACAGATGAACCTCGTCCAATTATTAACGCAGGGTACAGTGGTTCAGTGAAGCTGGTCTGGACTTTATAAAGGAGAGTGTTTGTATCAGAAACACTGTAAAAGGACAGAATTCCTGCTCTGTGATCCAGATACACTCCTATTCTAGAGGAGCAATCAGCATTAATACGCACATGAGCTTTATTACGTATGAAAGTGATGTTCTGCTGATAACGGCTCAATCTCCAGGACACTTTATTGAAGCCTAGTTTACAGTCATCGCTGTTTCCTTTCCGTCTAATTCCTCTGTAACAAACCGCTACACCCCAAATGTCCCCGCTGCACTCAACCTCCCAATAACAGCGACCAGTCAAACCCTCTCGACACAAAATATAATGAAACCAATCAAAGCGTTCTGGATGATCAAGATATTGCTGGACTTCAGCTGAAAATGAAACTTTCCTTTTCTCTTCAGACAGTTTGAGTTCTCTGTGTGCTGTGCTGGAATCCATTTGCAGTTCACAGTAATCTGTGAAGGATGAAACACAGATTTATGAACTGTATTAGGATTATTTTTAAATATAGTGTGAAAAAAATTACTTACATTGCAAAAAGTCATGTTTAGACTTTGGTTCTGGAGTCTGTACACCATGAATATTTGACACTGAAAAGTTCAGAAGAAACAACTGCACTGTCAATATTTAGTTCTGGGAATGATACATTTAGTTTGTAGAAGAAGCACTGAAACCTTCTCTGGATATTGTATCTGTTTGCTGTTGACATGCGTCCTCTAAAGCCTCTCTGAATGCTGAGAATGAAAGGTCTTTAAAAGACAGATGAGTGTGTGAAGTGAAGCTGGGAACATCTTCACATGTCGGTAAAACACACACAGATTCACAGCTCTGAAATTACACAAATACAAACACTGCTATCGGGAATCAGTGAGCTAGTATAGTCTACCTGACAAAAGTCTTGTTGCCTTATCCAAGTTTTAGGAGCAACAAATAATAACTTGACTTCTACTGTAGTTGATCATTTGGTATCAGAAGTGGCTTATATGAAAGGCAAAGGCCTCTAGATTACGCTTATTTTACCAAACTAAAATATGATCATGCCTTGATTTTTATGATTTAATTAGGACAGTATAGTCTGACTTTGCTTAGACAAAAGTCTTGTCACTTAACAGAAATAATGTCCAGTATAGAATATAAAGTCATGGTGCAGTGGGAAAAGAATGAATATTGTGTCTGACTCCCATGAGCTTGGAAGACTGCATCCATACATCTCAAAATAACCCAAATAACCCATTGATAAAGTCATCTGAAATGACAAAGAAAGTGTTCTTGCAGGACTCCCAGAGTTCATGAAGATTCTTTGAATTCATCTTTAATGCCTCCTCCTTCATCTTACCCCAGACATGCTCAATAATGTTTATGTCTGGTGACTGGGCTGACCAATCCTGGAGCACCTTGACCTTCTTTGCTTTCAGGAACTTTGATGTGGAGGCTGAAGTATGAGGAGTGCTATCCTGCTGAAGAATTTGCCTTCTTCGGTGGTTTGTAATTTAATGGGCAGCACAAATGTCTTGATACCTCAGGCTGTTGATGTTGCCATCCACTCTGCAGATCTCTCGCATGCCTCCATACTGAATGTAACCCCAAACCATGACCTTTCCTTCACCAAACTTGACTGATATCTGTGAGAATCTTTGGTCAAAGCGCATTCCAGTAGGTCTTCTGCAGTATTTGTGACGATTGGATGCAGTTCAGATGATTCATCAGAAAAATCGACCTTTTGACACTTTTACAAATTATCAACTAGAAGTCAAGTTATTAATTGTTGCTCTTACAACTGGGATCGACAACAAGACTTTTGTCAGGTAGTTTACAAATGTGTGATGAAATGAGTTGTATCACCTTCAGACAGTGGATCTGGTCTTCAGTGTTGAGCAGTTTGTGGATCTCTGCTTGTGTTTTTCTGAGTCGTGTCAGCTCTTGGTGCAGATGTTGGTGAAGTTGCTCTGCTCGATCTGTCTCGGTCTTCTCCTGAGCTCTGATCTGCTCTTTAATCTCAGAGCGTTTCTTCTCCAGAGAGCAGATGAGCTCAGTGAACACCTTCTCCATCTTCTCCACCGCCTCGTCAGCTGAACTCTGAAGATGGAGACACAAAGATGTGATCATGCAGATCATTGCTGTCACACTAATAAACAAAAATGTAGTTTATGTAAGTTTTTTTTCCAAGAGACCTATCAATTTTTTTCTTAATTCTGGTGCTGAATCTTACTGCCCACAGCCTACCTGTATTGAACAATCAAAAAGTACATATTTTTTGTTTAAACTAATTTATTTCTAATAAAAGAACCCATAAAGATTCATACTTTTAGATTCTTTGTAGCTTCGCTGAGTTCCTGCTGTCCTTTCTCTCGCTCCTCGGTCAGTTTTAGACACTTTAACTTCATCTCCTTTAACTCTTCCTAAAGATGTTAACATAAAGAAATGTAAAAACAGTTAGAAACAAACATTACACCTTTTCAGTCTGGTGAACAGTGGAAATTACAACTTATAAACATGTAATGTAGTTGTTAGCTCCTACATTATGAATATTCTTGCTAATAAAAGCATCACCTTTTTACTGGTCCACTCTGAATCCACAGACACCACACTGTGTCCTTTATGATTATCAGTGCACAAACAGCAAATACACTGATGATCATCCTGACAGTAAATCTCCAGCGGTTTCCCATGACTGGGGCAGATGTTCTCCTGAATGTGTCTGGAGGCGTCCACTAGTTTGTGCTTCATAAATGCAGGAGACTCATAGTGAGGCTGAAGGTGAGTTTGGCAGAAGGAGGCCAAGCACTGCAGACAGGACTTTACAGCTCTGTTCTTCTCTGTAGTGCAAACATCACAGTCCACAGCAGCAGCAGCAGGCGTCTGTAGAGCCGTCTTCTGCAGCGTCTCCATCATCTCAGCTATCAGAGTGTTCTTCTTCAGTAGAGGTCTCTGACTGAAGCTCTCTCTGCATTGGGGACAGCGGTACGGCGGCCCCTGCTCCTTCAGGCCCCAGCAGTCAGTAATACAGCTCATACAGTAACTGTGTCCACAGGGAATCGTCACCGGCTTCTTCAGCGGATCCAAACACATAGGACAGCTGAACTGATCCACATACTGACTCGAGGACGACTCAGACATTTCTTTGCAGATACTTCAACGGAAACTGCTCTGCCACATGTAAACACATGCAAATCCTTATTGAACAACCAAATCTAAAATGTACAAAATGCTACGATTTATCAACATAAAAAATAATCATTAATGTGTTAAGTAATAACATGACATCAAGAGACGCATAATTATCAAACTGTAACATTTTTAAACTGTTTTAAATGTCAGCAAAAGGAGTTTGAATTATGTTCTTACCTGGTTTTACAGAACAAGTCAAATATTTCCTCCGTACAGCTTTGACCAAACTAGAAGAGTGTGGATTTTTAGGCAGAGACTCGTGTGGCAGAGGAATAAGTTTCATTTCTCTGGAATTCCAATCCAAACACTCCTGGTTTTTAGTGTGCTGTGTGTGTGTGTGTGCAGAAAGCAAAGGTAAAGTCATCAGACAATAATCATATAATTTATGAAACCATGACCATGCACTTTTGATGTCTGTTACTTTAAACTTTGCTAAGAATCATATTGCTTTCTCTTCACATCAACACCAATTATCAGACGAACAGACAATAATATATGAGTGAAATTATTAAATAAATGATTTGATTTCTACTACTACTAGCATAAAACAACTCAGAAACTACTTTAAAAAGTGTTAGGGGACAAATTAGGGGACAAAACACTTAATTTTGTGGATGACCTTAAATGCTTCACATGATACTCAAAGGTGCTGTATGTAAGTTTTTTTACTCTTCTAAAGCATAAAAATACCATAATATGTGTGCAGATATTTAAGAAACATCCCAAGTGAACATACTTGTTTAACTGAAAAACAATGCTGAAGTCAGATATTCTGCTTTGAAAATGTTTTTTCCGTGCCGGAACGCTGTCTTTGTTTAGGTAAATTTCACATGCACAATGCCATTTTAGCCAATTATAATTCAGCACTCCGGGTTGCCTTGTTGGAAAACAGCGCATTTCATTCATTCATTCAGAAAGGCTCTGAAAGCGTGCGTCCGAGACCGAAAAGGACAGTATGGGAGACAAGATTCAGTTCCACATGAGGTTATTAATTAGCAAATTACATAAATATTACGAACGTAAACATTAGGTGAGCACATTGTAACCGCGTGTCCTAACAACACGCTGTGACGAGAGAGGCAGTGATCAGCTATTTGGCTGTTTGTACCAGACGAAACACGACAGAAATTTGAATACAGCCTTTCAGAAGCACAGAATATGCACTCACTCATGAAACGGTAAGGTTTAAAATCTGTTTAATACATGTTAACCCACTTTAACATCATTAAATGTAAAATGGCATTCAAAGTCATATTGTTAGCATTTAGCTCTGAATAAAGCACACGAGATTTACCTGAGGTGATCACTGTCATAGGTTTCACAAGTTCAGCTGTGAGAAATAGAAGCCGTTTCTAATCATTCAATTCGAGGTGTTGGTTAGGACAAAAACTCCCTTTAATATGGAAAATATTCCCTCTATCGCGTGTCGTTGCTTTTATTTAGAACACAGTTTAAATCACTCGCTCCTTGTATTCAAACTGGCAACCCACGCTCACGTTTGTTTTGATCCAGGAGTGCAACACCTAGTTTAACCACTGGGTGTCAAACTTACATACTGCACCTTTAAGTATTAACATATGACCTAGAGACACTTAAACCATGACACATAAAATAAGCTATTTCAGAGCTGTCATTAGTAAAATGAGTTTATATGATGTTATTACCTGTTTTGTTTTTTACAGATAAGGCAACTCAGATTTGTTCTCCATACAGCTTTAACCAAACTAGAAGAGTGTGTATTTTTTAAGCAGAGATTCACTAGGAGAGGAGAAATAAGTTCTGCTTCACTCAAATTCTAAACACCTCCTGTCTTTCATTGTGGATGTGCAGTATACTGTATGCAGTGTCTGGGATAGAGACCTCAATGGTGCATTCATTTCTAAAAGTAAATTATTCTGCTTACATTGTGTGTGTGAACGATGAACATTATTCATTCATTTTCCTTCAGCTTAGTCTCTATTACAGAGGTCGCCACAGTGGAAATGTTTTATGCAGTGCCATTCCAGCCACAACTCAGTTTTGGGAAACACCCATACACACTCTGTAGCCCAAGACCGGTTACTCACTGAAGCTAAGCAGGGCTGAGCCTGGTCAGTACCAGGATAGGAGACCAAATGAGAAAACTAGGTTGCTGTTGGAAGTGGTGTTAGTGAGGCCAGCAGGGGGCGCTCAACCTGTGGTCTGTGTGAGTCCTAATGCCCCAGTAAAAGCGAAGGGGACACTACACTGTCAGTGGGCGCCGTCTTTCGGATGAGACGTTAAACCGAGGTCCTGACTCTCTGTGGTCATTAAAAATCCCATGGCACTTCTCGTAAAAAAAAAGAGTAGGGGTGTAACCCCGGTGTCCTGGCCAAAGTCCCTCAATCGGCCCTTACGATCATGGCCTCCCAATCATCCCCATCCACCGAATTGGCTCTATCACTGTCTCTTCACTCCACCAATAGCTGGTGTGTGGTGAGCGCACCGGCGCCGTTGTCCTGTGGCTGCCGTTGCATCATCCAAGTGGATGCTGCACACTGGTGGTGGTGTGGAGAGACAAACCCCCCTCATGATTGTGAAGCGCTTTGGGTGTATGGCCATACACAATAAATGTGCTATATAAATACCAGTTACATTACATTACACTCATTCACACACACATATACTAGTTTATTCAATTCACCTATAGTGCATGTCTTTGGACTGTGGGGGAAACCAGAGCACCCGGAGGAAACCCACACCAACACGGGGAGAACATGCAAACTCCACACAGAAATGCCAACTGGTCCAGCCAGGACTCGAACCAGTGACCTTCTGGCTGTGTGGCGACCATTCTGCCCCATAAACATTATTCAGAGATCTTTATTTTGCACAGTAAAGTACATTTAAACTCCCTAAATTTAGCTTAATCTCTTTGAAAGTTACTGATAACATTAAGCTAGATGTAGAATATAATAAATATGCATTTAAAGGCCAAACAATAGCCTATTTGATTTCCTTTATTTGATCCTCAATTAAACTAATGTAATACCTAATAAAAAATGATGTAAACAGATATAACAATAACATAAAATGCTATAACACACACTTGTTACAATATTCTGTTAAGGAAACCCCCCTTACAAATATTTACAGAAACACATAAGGCAGAGGTTCATACAGTGTTGCTCTTTATTTATCTTACTTGCACACAAAAAAGAAGAAAAAACAGAATATTCCACCAAAAAGATTGATTAAATGGCATTTTATACATTAAAGGTGTTTTAAAGTAATACAATGATGTCACATATCTAATAATGATTCATAGAATTATCTAGTTTTAAGGACATCCTGTCCCTTTTATACTGGTCTGTCTCCTCTACTCCTCTGCTCAATAATCCTGACAGAACCTTTTCCAATTCCAAACGCAGGGTACAGTGGTTCAGTGAAGGTGGTCTGGAATTTGTGGATGAGGGTCATTGTATTAGAGATGCTGTAAAAGGACAGAATTCCTGCTCTGTGATCCAGATACACTCCTATTCTAGAGAATTTGAAAGGAGAGATGTTGACTTGTTTTTGATCATGTCTGACGTAGAAACTCTGCCGACAGTGGGTCAGTCTCCAGGACTTGTTATTAAACCCCAGTCTGCAGTCATCTCCATCTCCTTTACGACTGATTCCTCTGTATGAAACTGCTACAGACCAGTCATCTCCAATGCACTCAACCTCCCAATAACAGCGACTGCATAAACCTTCTCTACACATGACATGACTGTATACATCAAATCTCTCTGGATGATCAGGATATTGCTGAACTTCGTCTGCGTGTGATGCTCTTCTGTTTGATTCTGAGAGGATTAGTTTTTTGTAGGCAGTGTTTGGATCCAGCTGCAGCTGACAGAAATCTAATAAAGAGGGAGGCACAATTCAATTTGAGTATCTACTGATAAGAATAATCAAACATTACATTTTTCAACATATAAATTGTTAATAAACGTCATTATCATCGTCGTTCTGCAAGCTGTGTGAGGAAACAACATACTAAAATAAAACAACTTACACTGTAAAAATTCATGCTGAATTTTTGGTTCTGGAGACTCAGCAATGTGGACATTCATGACTAAATATGAAGTGATCAAACAGTTAATGTATTACATTTTCAAATATCATGAATGGGGTATTATTTAAAAAAAAAAACATGTATTTTTTATATTTATTAAAACATTCAGACCTTCTCTGTTTATTGCATCTGTTTGCTGTCGACAGGCGTCCTCTAAAGCCTCTCTGAATGCTGAGAATGAAAGGTCTTTAAAAGACAGATGAGTGTGTGAAGTGAAGCTGGGAACATCTTCACATGTGGGTAAAACACACACAGACTCACAGCTCTGAAATTACACAAATATAACACTGTTTGCTTTGAAAAAAGACTCAGTGAGTTTAGTATACAAATGTGTGATGAAATGCCTTGTATCACCTTCAGACAGTGGATCTGGTCTTCAGTGTTGAGCAGTTTGTGGATCTCTGCTTGTGTTTGTCTGAGTCGTGTCAGCTCTTGATGCAGATGTTGGTGAAGTTGCTCTGCTCGATCTGTCTCAGTCTTCTCCCGAGCTCTGATCTGCTCTTTAATCTCAGAGCGTTTCTTCTCCAGAGAGCAGATGAGCTCAGTGAACACCTTCTCCATCTTCTCCACCGCCTCGTCAGCTGAACTCTGGAGATGGAGACACAAACATGTGATCATGTGGATCATTGATGTGATACTAACACTAAAAAAGAATGCAGTTTATGTTAATGCTGTTTTTTTGGGAGATTGCTCAAAATAAGCAAACACCAGCCACTACAAATATAGAACATTTTTCTCAATTCTGTGGAGCTTAAATATCAGTGTTCGCTGTCAACTTGTATTGAAAAATACATAAATACATACAGTGCATCCGGAAAGTATTCATAGTGCTTCACCTAGCTGCTTTCATCTTTCCCTCTATCCTGACTAGTCTTCCAGTTCCTACTACTGAAAAACATCCCCACAGCATGATGCTGCCACCACCATGCTTCACTGTAGGGATGGTATTAGCCTGGTGATGAGCGGTGCCTGGTTTTCTCCAAACGTAACGCCTGGCATTCACTCCAAAGTGTTCAATTTTAGTCTCATCAGACCAGAGAATTTAGTTTCTTATGGTCTGAGAGTCCTTCAGATGCCTTTTGGCAAATTCCAGGCGGGGAGTGGCTTCCGTCTGGCCACTCTACCATACAGGCCTGATTGGTGGATTGCTGCACAGATGGTTGTTCTTCTGTTAGATTCTCCTCTCTCCACAGAAGAACGCTGGAGCTCAGACAGAGTGACCATTGGGTTACTGATCACCTTCCTGACTAAGGCCCTTCTCCCCCGATCACTCAGCTTAGATGGCTGGCCAGCTATAGGAAGAGTCCTGGTTGGTTCCACTTACGGATTATGGAGGACACTGTGCTCAGTGGAACTGTCAGATCAGCAGATATTTTTCTGTAACCTTCCCCAGCCTTGTGCCTCGAGACAATCCTGTCTTGGAGGTCTACGGACAATTCTTTTGTCTTTATGCTTGGTTTGTGCTTTGACATGCACTGTCAACCCTGGGAGCTTATATAGACAGGTGTATGCCTTTTCAAATCATGTTCAATCAACTGAATTTACCACAGGTGAACTCCAATTAAGCTGCTGAAACATCTTAAGAATGATCAGTGGAAACAGAATGTAGCTGAGCTCAATTTAGAGCTTCACGGCAAAGGCTGTGAATACTGATGTACATGTGATTTTTCAGCTTTTTTATTTTTAATAAATTTGCAACAATTTCAAAAAAAAATTTCACATTGTCATTATGGGGTATTGTGTGTATAAGTTGAGGAAATAAATGAATTTAATCCATATTGAAATAAGGCTGTAACATTAAAAATTTGTAGAAAAATTGAAGCGCTATGAATACTTTCCAGATGCACTGTAGTAATGCTTCAAAAATATTAATTAAAAGTATACCTAAAGATACATACTTTTAGATGCTTTGTAGCTTTGCTGAGTTCCCGCTGTCCTTTCTCTCGCTCCTTGATCAGCTTTAAACACGTCAGCTTCATCTTCTCTAACGCTTTCTGAAAATGTTTTACAAAAAGATTAAAAATTAACAAAAAATAGATAACACAATGTGTAACACGGTCCTGGATGTTAACTAATGAACATGCAATTTGATTGTATACTTTAAATACTTAATGCTTTGTTGATAAAAGCATTACCTTTTTATTAGTCCATTCTGAATCCACAGACACCACACTGTGGGTTTTATGACTGTCAACCATGCACAGGTAACAAATACACTGACGATCATCCTGACAGTAAATCTCCAGCGGTTTCCCATGACTGGGGCAGATGTTCTCCTGAATGTGTGTGGAGGCGTCCACTAGTTTGTGCTTCATAAACGCAGGAGACTCATAGTGAAGCTGAAGGTGAGTTTGGCAGAAGGAGGCCAAGCACTGCAGACAGGACTTTACAGCTCTGTTCTTCTCTGTAGTGCAAACATCACAGTCCACAGCAGCAGCAGGCTTCTGTAGGGCCGTCTTCTGCAGCGTCTCCATCATCTCAGCTATCAGAGTGTTCTTCTTCAGTAGAGGTCTCTGACTGAAGCTCTCTCTGCATTGGGGACAGCGGTATGGCGGCCCCTGCTCCTTCAGGCTCCAGCAGTCAGTAATACAGCTCATACAGTAACTGTGTCCACAGGGAATCGTCACCGGCTCCTTCAGCAGATCCAAACACACTGGACAGCTGAACTGATCCACATACTCACTCGAGGACAACTCAGACATTTCTTTGCAGATACTTCAATGGAAAGTGCTCTGCCACATGTAAACACAAGCAAATCCTTATTAAATAACCAAATCTAAAATGTACAAAATGCTACGTTTTATTAACATAAGAATAATCATCAATAATTCACTCAAAGTAATAGCATGACATCAAGAGACTATAACACATAATAATCGAACAGTAACACTTAACTCTTTTCAAATGTCAGCAAAAGGAGTTGGAATTATGTTCTTACCTGGTTTTACAAAACAAGTCAAATATTTCCTCTGTACAGCTTTGACCAAACTAGAAGAGTGTGGATCTTTAAGCAGAGACTCGAGTGGCAGAGGAATAAGTTTCATTTCTCTGTAATTCCAATCCAAACACTCCCTGGTTTTAGTGTGCAGATGTGCGTGTGTGTGTGTGCAGAAAGCAAAGGTCAGGAGACAATAATCATATAATTTATGAAAACATGACTATGCACTTTTGATGTTTGTTGCTCCTTATTTTGCTCATAATCATTTTGCTTTTCCTTCACACCAACACCAATTACCAGACAGACGCTTTAACACACAGACAATCATATGTGAATGAAATTATTAAATCAGCGATGGTTTGATTTCTACTACTACTAGCATCAAACATGGTTATAATAATTCATATCAAATAATTCAATCCTAATCTCACACACAAATATTCACAAAATGAGAAAACAGTTAAACCACACAAACACTTAACATTTTCCCCATACTTTTATTTTTCTATTCATCAAAATTGTACATTACAAACTGCATATTAATCTAAAGAAATACTATAATCTTTAGAGAAACCTTGTGACTACTATACTGTATGCACTTGCAGGTGAAGACAAACGTAAAAGTTTGCCTATTTTTGGTTGTTTTTTTTTCACATTTATTTTTTAGCAACAATCAAATGCTGTATTTTTAAATGTTTTAATATAGACTTAGTCTCCTTCTTTACATCCAATTCCTCTGAAACAAATTATAGCCCATCAACCATCTTTTCACAACACAAAATTACGTGGATCGAATCGCTCTTGATGATCAGGATACCACTGGACTGTATGTGAATATGAAACCTTCCTGTTATACTCAGACAGCATACATAGTTTATATGAAATGTTTGGCTCCAGTTGAAGTTGTCAGATATCTGAAGACATATACCCACATATTAAAAAAATAGCAATATTACTGTTAATAATTTTATATTGATACTCTAATAACTTCGGGTTCAGAAAAATCTGACAACACACACTGCATATATACTTACATGCACTTTAAAAGAAATTTAATGTGTGTTTACTAAAAATGTATATGACTAACTCAAGCAAACTACAAATTACACTGATTCAAACTGTTTTACACATACATGTAAATGACTATTTAGTTTAAATTAAAGGTAGATTTTTACATTTTTCTTTAATCAGATTGGCCTTTCACACATTTGTATTTTTAAGTGTTTTATTTTCTGAGAAATTATGTCTTCAAACTCTTCTCTGTGATTGTGACTGATGAACCATTTACACTTAGAAACACAGGGTACAGTGGTTCAGTGAAGGTGGTCTGGACTTTATGAAGGAGGGTCATTGTGTCAGAGACGCTGTAAAAAGACAGAATTCCTGCTCTGTGATCCAGATACACTCCTATTCTAGAAGTGAAAACAACAGGAATACGGACCTCTTTGTTATTATGTATGAAAAAGAAACTCTGTTTAAAGAGGGAAAATCTCCAGGAATTTTTGTTAGAGCCAAGTCTACAAGCATCACTTCTTCCTTTACGTCCAATTCCTCTATAAGAAACAGCTACAACCCATTCATTCCCACTGCACTGGACCTCCCAATAACAGCGACCAGTCAAACCCTCTTTACACATGACATAAAGAAACCCATCAAAACGCTCTGGGTGATCAGGATCAGGACACTGCTGGATTTTATCTGATCCCGATATTTTCCTGTTGTCCTCAGATAGTTTGAGTTGTTTATGTGCAGTGTTTAGATCCAGCTGCAGTGGACAGAAATCTGACGAAATGCACAAAAAAAATAATAATATGAACTTCAATTTTCTTTTCTAACATAAACAATTGTACTTTTGATAAAATTGATTAATTACAAAATAATTGTAGGAATAAATTTACATTGTAAAAATGTGTCATGCGCCTTCGGTTCTGGAGTCTGTATAGCATGAACGTTTGAGACTGAAAGACAAGAAGAAACAGTTGTACTGTCAATTTTTTCTTGCAATCCTATATGAATCCTACCTTTAATTTACCAAAGAAAGAAGCATTTAGACCTTCTCTGTATATTGCATCTGTTTGCTGTTGACAGGCGTCCTCTAAAGCCTCTCTGAATGCTGAGAATGAAAGGTCTTTAAAAGACAGATGAGTGTGTAAAGTGAAACTGGGAACCTCTTCAAATGTGGGTAAAACATTATTGCAGTTCTGAAATGATGCAAATAATTCATAAAAACATTTAAAAAAACAGATCTTTTTCAAAACATAAAAAGAACATGCAATAACACGATTTTTCCATCATCACCTTCAGACAGTGGATCTGGTCTTCAGTGTTGAGCAGTTTGTGGATCTCTGCTTGTGTTTTTCTGAGTTGTGTCAGCTCTTGATGCAGATGTTGGTGAAGTTGCTCTGCTCGATCTGTCTCAGTCTTCTCCTGAGCTCTGATCTGCTCTTTAATCTCAGAGCGTTTCTTCTCCAGAGAGCAGATGAGCTCAGTGAACACCTTCTCCATCTTCTCCACCGCCTCGTCAGCTGAACTCTAGAGATGGAGACAAACACGTGATTAAGTGGATCATTGATGTCACTCCAATGTATTTTTAAAAATGCAGTTTATATTAATCAAGTTTTTTGGGCCAGATTGTTAAAATAAGCAAACACTAGTCACAAATATAGAAAATGTTTCTCAATTCTGTGGAGCAGTGTTCGCTCTCAACTTGTATTGAAAAAATAAACAAATACATACAGTCATGTTTTAAAAATATATTTTTAATAAAATAATACCTAAAGACACATACTTTTAGTTGCTTTGTAGCTTCACTGAGTTCCTGCTGTCCTTTCTCTCGCTCCTCGATCAGCTTTACACACATCAGCTTCCTCTCCTCTAACTCTTTCTGAATTTTTTTCAAAAAGATTAAAAATCAACAAAAAATAGATACAAATAATCATGACACATTATCAATCTAGTAAACATTGTAACACGGTCCTGGATGTTAACTAATGAGCATGCAATTTGATTATATACTTAAATAATTAACAATTTGTTGCATTACCTTTTTACTGGTCCACTCTGAATCCACAGACACCACACTGTGTCCTTTATGATTATCAGTGCACAAACAGCAAATACACTGATGATCATCCTGACAGTAAATCTCCAGTGGTTTCCCATGACTGGGGCAGATGTTCTCCTGGATGTGTCTGGAGGTGTCCACTAGTTTGTGCTTCATAAACGCAGGAGACTCATAGTGAGGCTGAAGGTGAGTTTGGCAGAAGGAGGCCAAGCACTGCAGACAGGACTTTACAGCTCTGTTCTTCTCTGTAGTGCAAACATCACAGTCCACAGCAGCAGCAGCAGGCGTCTGTAGGGCCGTCTTCTGCAGCGTCTCCATCATCTCAGCTATCAGAGTGTTCTTCTTCAGTAGAGGTCTCTGACTGAAGCTCTCTCTGCATTGGGGACAGCGGTACGGCGGCCCCAGCTCCTTCAGGCTCCAGCAGTCAGTAATACAGCTCATACAGTAACTGTGTCCACAGGGAATCGTCACCGGCTTCTTTAGTGGATTCAAACACACTGGACAGCTGAACTGATCCACATACTGACTCGAGGACGACTCAGACATTTCTTAGCTGTTTCTCAGCCTCTGTCCATTGAAAAAAAAAAGGATACTTTGGTAGAAAAATTGACATTTTTATGATACAGCAGTACAAAAACAGATGTAGGCCTACATGTTATAGCAGCCCTGCTGAAAAAAAACAGCTTAAACCAGCCTAAGCTGCTGGAATGCCGATTTTGGAGTGTCTATTTAGGCTAAGTGCAAATAGCGCACCTCGTTGGAATAAGCTAGTTGAGTGATTCACGCCCATCACCGTTTGATTGACAGAGACAACATTTGTACATCAGCGTGAGTGGCAACATGTTTTGACGCGAACGATCATGAACCCAGTTCGAATCCAGCGTCTGATGAACACGTTCTTCTTTTTTCCCCCACTACATATCAGATTTTGCCTACTCTTCATCATGAGGAAGACAAGTAGGAATCATTAATAAGTGTGTGTATTATGGAAGACTCAGATTCATAGAACTGGATTGGAGAGGTGTTATATCCAAATCATATACATTAGAAGTTTGTAGAAGTTATACATTAAAAATACCCTTAAATATACATTTTTAGTACTGATTCAGTGAACTTGAACAAGTATATTCAAATCCATTAATTTTCCCTAGTTGTATTAGTATGTTTTTTATAAAGTATGCTTTAAATATAAGTTTAATCTTTGTAAACTAGAAATATATGTACTGTATATCATTTATTTTAAAATGCAGACAATACATTATAGATTCATTTTATTTAAAAAAAAAAAAAAAAAAAAAAAAAAAAAAATATATATATATATATATATATATATATATATATATATATATATATATATTTATCTTAGTTTTTAATTCAGCTATAGGGATGCGGCCAGGTAGGGGGGCCATACAAGACATTGTGCCCAGGGGCCTCTGAATTCTTAATCCGGCCTGCTGAAATGTTCATATTTTTTCAAATCTAATGTATCAGCTAGCGATTAGCCCGCATATGAGGACAGTTCGGTAGCCTACAATGTTTTATTTCTCTGTACATATATGTGTACAGAAAAAAAAAAGGAAAAAAAAAACATTGAAGGCTACTATCCTGGTATGTGGGCTAATCGCTAGCTCATGTTTCATCACTTAAAAGTTATAATAAAATTAAGTATGATTTCACATGGTAAAGCTTTTTTTAAACATTGTTTAACTACAAAGGTGATATTTGAAGTACAATAAGCAGAATTATAACCACATAAGTTACCACAGCTAAACTTGCAGTAGAACTACAATAACTACAAAATGATCACCACTGCAACCAATAAAATAATAGTCGGCAGGAAAGAGTTTATGTAACTGAACCAAAGTAACCCGAAAATAAACCACACTCACTACTACGTCATTCAGGTCAGGTCGACTTATTAGCTACAAATAAAACTGTATTGACAAAACTACACTGTCTGGCTTCACTGGAGTTACTGGTTATAATTAACGTAACAAGAGTAGCCATATAATTTCAATATCTGAGCAGGCATGGAAAAAAAAGGTTTGTGCTCTTACCTCGACAGCAGTAATTAAATGTTATTGCTTTTACAGGTTTGCCAAATAGACCAGCAGGGTAGATCTAAAGCTGAACGTAATGACGAAATAAGTTTCATTTCTCCTGAACTCAAAGCTTCCTTGTTTTCAGCCTATTACGAAATGGGTGTGAATGATAGCAGAAGAATGAATCTGAGAGATAAAATTAAGAGCATAAAATGTTTATTTACCCCATTTGATCCACTGATTAACATTATGTTTAACTATTATCATAAAACTTGCCTATTTACACTTTTTTTCTTGATGGTTTAACCCCACAAGTGAAAATAAAAAGGCGTTATTCTGCCCTCTACTGGTGTAATGAATATAAATATATATTATTATATTATTAGCCACATTGCTCAGATATAGTGTTTCACAAAGCTGTAGTACATTTTTTTCAATAGTTTTTTTTTTTTTTTTTTTACCTCGTTGTAGTTTTGGCATGAGGAAGAAAATGTACTACGGCTTTGTAAAATGATCAATGTGGCTAGTATAATAAATATGTGATTGGATTAGATTCAATGTAAATTCACTAAATACACATCAAAAGTATGTAGACCAGGGGTGCTCAACCCTGTTCCTGGAGATCGACCTTCCTGCAGTTTTCAGTTGCAGCCCATATCAAACACACCTGCCTGTAATTATTAAGTGCTCCTCAGGTTCTAATTAATTGGTTCAGGTGTGTTTGATCAGGGTTGGAGCTGAAATCTGCAGGAAGGTCGATCGCCAGGAACAGGGTTGGTCACCCATGATGTAGACTATTACACTGTAACAACAGTTAAAGAAATGTATCTGAATTACACACCACATTTTCTAAATTACACATGTTGTAGGCCTGGATATTTTCCTCAAGAGATGTTTGGTAACGGATTTAACATTAAAATAACTGAACTTATCTAGCCTACAGGTTATTAATAATGAAGATATTTGAAATGTACATTCAATTTACAGGAGAATTCAATTATAGTTCAAGGAATTTTAAGCATTTCTAATGTAAAACATTTGAAAAAATCATGCCATTGGAGGTTTGCAGAACTAAAGATTGCAAATCTTGAGACTTCACAATTACAATTCACATTTAAAGATAAAAACAACCACCGTGAAAGGTAACAATGCATTTTGTTACCATATTAAAACCCTTAATATCAGACATGAAAATCGACATCTACAAAAATTAGGTCATTTAACCTCAGCATTTATGATTAATGAGAGAATAACCATTTAATCCCTTTCGTCACCTTGGAATTATAAGGTTGTATCTGCGTTCTGAATGATTTTGAGATATTGAGCTTCAAAGTTTTTGAATTCCATAGCAAACAGTATGTGTGTAACATTTGTTTTTTAAATAAAACGTCTTAAAATGTAATCAACTTATAAAAAAACATCCCATAATGTAAACAAGTTGTCATTTAATAAGAATATGTCAATAACTCAATTTTGACAAAAATGTCAGATAGAACCTTATAATTCTAAGATGACGATTTGTTAAGATGCAACTGACTATTTGTTGAAACTACATATTGATCTTTGGCATTTGTGAATAGTTTCTGTAATTCATTACATGAATTGGTTTTACATTTGGTAAACTTTCCTTCACTCTATGATTTTGACTGATGACCCAGACCCAGAATAAAACGCAGGGTACAGCGGTTCGGTGAAGGTGGTCTGGACTTTATAAAGGAGGGTCATTGTGTCAGAGACACTGTAAAAAGACAGTACTCCTGCTTGGTGATCCAGATACACTCCTATTCTAGAGGCAGGAGCAAGACGGACATGTACTTTACCATGTATGAAACTGAAATTCTGCAGATAATAGCCCAGTCTCCAGGAAATCTTGTTGAAGCCCAGTTTGCAGTCATCACTGATTCCTTTACGACTGATTCCTCTATAACAAACTGCTGCTGCCCAGTATTTGCCACTACACTCAACCTCCCAATAACAGCGGCCAGTCAAACCCTCTTTACACAAGACATGGCAGTATCCATCAAACCGCTCTGGGTGATCAGGATATTTCTGGTCTTTATCCGAACATGATACTTTCTTGTTGTCTTCTGTCACTTTGAGGTTTTTGTGCGCAGTGTTTCGATCCAGATGAATCTGACAAAAGTCTAAGAAGAAATGGACAAAATCAGTGTAACAAACCACTGGTGGCTATTTTACTTAATGTCTATCTGCCTTGAACTTACACTGCAAAAAATCATTTTGAGTCTTTAGTTCTGGAGGCTTTACAACATGAATGTTTGACACTGAAGAGACAAAACAGTATCATTAATTTCCTGGTGTAATCCTGCTGAGTGTAAAGAACAATACACATTTCAAAACATGCAAACCTTCTCTGGATATTGCGTCTGTTTGCTGTTGACAGGCGTCCTCTAAAGCCTCTCTGAATGCTGAGAATGAAAGGTCTTTAAAAGACAGATGAGTGTGTGAAGTGAAGCTGGGAACATCTTCAAATGTGGGTAAAACACACACAGACTCACAGCTCTGAAATTAAACAAAACAATTTCAACTTTTTTAAGTTGAATAAGAGAGAACAAGTATGTACCTATGTTTTCATATTGAAGATTCTCATTAAGACGACTACTAATCACCTTCAGACAGTGGATCTGGTCTTCAGTATTGATCAGTTTATCGATCTCTGCTTGTGTTTGTCTGAGTTGTGTCAGCTCTTGATGCAGATGTTGGTGAAGTTGCTCTGCTCGATCTGTCTCAGTCTTCTCCTGAGCTCTGATCTGCTCTTTAATCTCAGAGCGTTTCTTCTCCAGTGAGCAGATGAGCTCAGTGAACACCTTCTCCATCTTCTCCACTGCCTCGTCAGCTAAACTCTGGAGGTGGAGACACAAACATGTGATGATCATTCAGATTGGACAATAAATGTGTATTTTGCAGACCCCAGTCAAATTCAGGTGTTTTTGATTTAAACAATGTAGTAGGACACAGCGCATCGGTGGAGTTGCTCTTCAGTGTTTCAGCAGTGATATTTACATTACATTGAACCATGAAAACTGGACTGAAGCAGTTTTAACTTACTAGAACTCCATGCTTTGACACAATCTACATTGTAAAAAGCTGTACAGACATAAAGATGAATTGAATTGCCTGTTCAGCTTCAAAAATTGGACATACAATCAGAAGACCATTATTTATGTGACTATTTTTCTAGAATTTCATACACAATGGTAATTCAAAGTGCTTTACATGAACAAGAATAAAAGAAACAAGAAAATAAAAACAACAAAGAATAAAATTTATTGAAAACTGATTAAAATGTGTTAAACGACATTCTAGTGCGATCTGTGGGACGTAGCACAGTGCTCATTCATTAAAGGCACAGCTAAACAGATGTGTTTTCAGTCTTGATTTGAATGTGCCTAATGTTGGAGCACATCTGATCATTTCTGGAAGCTGATTCCAGCAGCAGGGGGCGTAGTAGCTGAAGGCGGATTCACCCTGCTTTGACTGAACTCTTAAGGTGCGTCCCATATTGCATACTTATGTACTTTTCTATGCCATTTTGTAGTATAAATAGTGCGTTCACACTGAAAACTCTGAAAATAATGAGTGCACTTTAAGTACCAGGATGATGCACTCATTCAACTGGTAAAATGAAGTGTGGAATGTTGGACACTTCACGCACTCAACGACCGCAGCTTTGCTCACGTAGCGGAAGGGACGAAGCTTTCGGGCGCTCATGTTGGATAACTTTATTTATTTTGGATTGTGAAAGCAAAATTCACCTACAAGAGTGGTTATACCGCCTCCTGATGGTGAATGTGGGTATACTCATGGCAGGTATTATTTGGTAGTTTGGTCATTTATTTTGCTAATTTGGCAAACGTCATCAGGGAAACGGTTTAAATTTCCGTTTAGTAAAAAAAAACATTAGTGTTCGATTTGGGACGACACTACATTCATTTACTATGCTGTTGGGTGTGGAAGTGGAAAAGTACATAGTGCATAAGTGCATAGTGTGCCATTTAGGATGCAGCATTGGAATTTCTAGTTTATATGATCCTAAAGATCTGAGTGATCTGTTAGGTTTGTATTCAATGAGCATATCTGTAATGTATTGAGGTTTTAGGCAATTTAGTGATTTATAGTATAGTTCTATTCTGAATGTAACCAACAGAGTCAGTTTAAAGACCTGAGGACAGGTGTAATGTGCTCTGATTTCCTGGTTCTGGGTTCTGGCAGCGGTGTTCTGGATGAGCTGCAACTGTCTGACTGTGTTTTTGGGCAGACTGGTGAGGAGTCCATTACAGTAATCCACCCTGCTGCTGATAAAAGCATGAACAAGTTGTAGTAAAGTTCACGGCCACCTGGCCGCCGAGAAGAAGGAGGTGGGGAACCGATGAACTTTTAAATAAGTATTTATTATTAAAAGGGACCAAAACAAACGACCAGCTCCTCACGGAGACTGCCGTCAAACTGAAAGCAAAAGTAAAACAATATGTCCGGGCCCGGTCCTCACTCGTCCTCCTCAGCCATCGTTCCTCCTCTATAGTCCAGAGCTCCTTCTGTGAGATTCGAGGCAGGTGTGTGCCACAGGTGTTTCTCATCTGTGGCGGGCCTCATTTCGTTCCCACGGCTCTCGGCCAGGCCCCCACACCACATAAGTCATCACTGAAAACAAAGCATCCAATTCTTGCAATAGTTTTGAGATGCTGATTTAGTTACTGCTTTGACATGACTACTGAAACTCATATCCGATTCCAGAATCACACCAAGATTCTTGACCTTTTATTTTTATTTGACCCCCAGAGTCAAGGTGCGCATTCACCTTGAGAATCTCATCTCTGTTCCCAAATGCAATGACTTCAGTTTTCTCTTTGTTTAACGGAAGATGGTTTTGGCACATGCAATTATTAATTTCATCAGTGCATTGGCAGAGGGTGTCAATGGGGCTGTAGTCATTAGGTAATAAGACTATATAAATCTGAGTGTCATCAGCATAGCTGTGGTAGGAGATTTGGCTCTTTCTCATTTGGTTCAGAGGGAGCATATAAAGGTTGAACAGGTGAGATGCCAGAATTGAACCTTGTGGCACTCCACATGTCATGGTTGTCCACGTCAACCTATGGTCACCCATACAGACATAATAACCTCTCCCTTCAAGGTAAGATCTGAAGCATTTGAATGAAAAAACAAAATCTTTATTTTTACAACCAACATGGTCCTAAAAAGCTTACTTTAAAAAGCTTTATGGCAATCCTGAGCTCTTGCTGACCTCTCTGCCGTTCCCTGATCAATGTTTGACATTTCAGCGGATGTAAAGAAAAAATAGACAAAAACAAACAAGGGGTGTTACAAGGTGAATTGAAATGACAGCTTTTAAATATATGCAAAATAATGAAAAAAAATAGTTCATATTATCATTACAATATTTGTATTGCTGACATTTAAATATATACCTTTTTATTGATCAATTCTGCTTCCACAGACACCACACGGTGTCCTTTATGGCTGTCAATCATGCACAAATAACAAATACACTGATAGTCGTCCTGACAGTAAATATCCTGAGGTTTTTTATGGTTGGGGCAAATGTGTCTGGAGGCTTCCACTAGTTTGTGGTTCTTAAAAGCAGGAGATTTGTAGTGAGATTGGAGGTGAGTTTGGCAAAAGGAGGCCCAGCACTGCAGACAGGACTTTACAGCTCTGTTCTTCTCTGTAGTGCAAACATCACAGTCCACAGCAGCAGCAGCAGGCGTCTGTAGGGCCGTCTTCTGCAGCGTCTCCATCATCTCAGCTATCAGAGTGTTCTTCTTCAGTAGAGGTCTCTGTCTGAAGCTCTCTCTGCATTGGGGACAGCGGTATGGCGGCCCCTGCTCCTTCAGGCTCCAGCAGTCAGTAATACAGCTCATACAGTAACTGTGTCCACAGGGAATCGTCACCGGCTCATTCAGCGGATCCAAACACACTGGACAGCTGAACTGATCCTTTTGTTTACTCAACCTGGATTCGGCCATTTTGAAATATCTATTGCTAAAACAAACAAACAAAATAAAAACAAGATCAATACCTTACAATTTTCTATTCATGGATAAGCTTAAAACATAATTAGTGATCATTTTAAAGTCCACATGAATCGGAAGATTCAATAATTTTTTATTTCATATTGTGACGCGGGCGACGCAGTGGTGCAGTAGGTAGTACTGTCGCCTCACAGCAAGAAGGTGGCTGGTTCGAGCCTCGGCTGGGTCAGTTGGTGTTTCTGTGTGGAGTTTGCAAGTTCTCCCTGCGTTCGTGTGGGTTTCCTCCGAAAATCAATGAATATTGTGACGCAGTTCCTAGAGAAACAGAATATTAAAGAAAAAAAAGTGGGTGTGGCTTGTTTTTTTTCTACTGTGAGCTAATTGGATGTAGTAAAGTAGGCGTTTCATTCAGAAAGATCTGGATAAGGGTTTGGGGAGAGTTATCACAACCTAACAGCCACTTCCCTACCATAAGTGGTACTCACTGCAGAGCCACTTGGGCAGAGCTGAGCTCCAGCAAGGGGGAGCTTGAGGTCTAGCTCCTCCTTGCTTACACTTCTTCTACAAGTGATGTCACTGGGGGTTGGGGTTAGGGGTGGGGTGGGTGTACGCATTACAACAGCTTATAGGAGGAGGAGCTGGAGCTCAAGTGGCTCTGCAGCGAGCAGCGTCTCTCAAAACTGACTGTTGAAGGGGCGTGGTTAAGTATGTTAGCCATGCCCAATACTTCAGAGAGACCTCATCTGAGAATTTAACTGAAACAAACAGGTAGTATATTTTCAGATTTTAATTAAAGATTACAAGGGCTAACTATTTTTTTCTTAATTATATGCACAGATTAATTGTTCAGCACAAAACTAGCAATGTGAGCTAACATCATATGGTTAGTTTTGATTTCGTTTGTAGCGTGTTTAAGAGCACATTTGCACAACCATTGGCAAAATCCAAATGGCAACTGAAAACTCTTCTCTTCCGTGAGCACTTAACCACATCTTAAAAATGAACAGAACATTTTGCTTCCCATCCTATACCTACTGTAGCTTTTTTATAACAATGTCAGGTTTATAGCACTTGTTATTGCATTTGAAATGCTTGATGTCTGCCTTATTTGCAATAAATCATTCCATAAATGTGGCTAAATGACTAAACATGTTAATCATAACATACAATCACTACAGTTTACATAATAACATGTACATAAGTAGGCTATTTACATAAGAGTTTATTTTACTATCACTGACAAATCAATAAAAGTCACTCTTACCTCCTTTCCTTGCGTTTCTGTTCGTGTAGATTGTACAGCAGTACACACCTGTGAATGCTGAGAGTTAAGTTTTGTTTCATAAGAATCCCCCCACACACCCTTTTTAGTTTTGTGTGTGTGTGTGGGGGGACTTGCTCGAGCATGAAAGTGAAAGTAAAGCATGAATAATGTGAAGGAAGTGACTTCTAAAACATATCGTTAGACAAAAGTCTAACTCTCCACATGTAGCCTACTTTATTTTTTAAATATTTGTCCTATTTGTTTACCAAAACGTTCAAGAATTGTTAGCTTTGTTGTCCAGAAAGTTTATCTTTGATTAGCCAGGAAATGGGGATTGATGAATTAGGCTATGCTTTGTAGTCCAATGTTCCCCTCACCGTTATAGTTTACTGTTCTATATGACATCACTTTTT
Source organism: Danio kyathit (assembly GCA_903798195.1). NCBI lineage: Eukaryota > Metazoa > Chordata > Actinopteri > Cypriniformes > Danionidae > Danio > Danio kyathit. The sequence continues at coordinate 49,575,064 of LR812533.1, forward strand.
CATAAAAAGATGGAGAAACGATTCAGTTAACCAATTGACCGTTAATCACCACAGGTGCATTAAAGCGTGTACTGGAAAAGCACATGCAAATAAGAAACACAGTGGGATTGGTGTCAATAGCCTAGTGGTTAGCACGTCAACACATGGCTCTGAGGTAATCACGGCGACCTGAGTTCGATTCTCGGCTCGAGGTCCTTTGCCGATTCGTCCCCTATCTCTGCTTCCCATTTTCCTGTCTGTAAAATCTCCACTGTCATATCCCAATAAAGGTGAAAACTCCTAAAAATATAATTATAAATAAGGTGCTGCGGGAATAAAAAAAGAAAATAGACCCATGATTTTATTATGTACCTCTTACACCTATTCAGCTATGGGATCGACAAAATGTTAATGTTTAAATTAGGGAAGTGTCTTATTGTAGAATTCAATTCAATTCAATTCATCTTTGTTTCTATATCACTTTTACAATGTAGATTGTGTCAAAGCAGCTTCACATAGAAGATTATAGTGAATTGGAACAGTGTCAGTTCAAGTTTAAGTTCAGTTTAGTGTAGTTTAATATTGACTGTTGGGAGTCCAAACACTGAAGAGAAAATCGATCGATGCGCAGCTCCACAAGTCCCGAACCAAGCAAGCCAGTGGCAAGGAAAAAAAAAAAAAAACTTCACTAATTGGTGAAAGTGAAGGATAAAAAAAACCTAGAGAGAAACCAGGCTCAGTTGGGCACGACCATTTCTCCTATGGCCAAATGTCTTGTGCAGAGCTGCAGTCTAGGCGCCCGAGGCTGAAGGACGCTGGACGTCAACTAAGACTCATCTGTCCCTGGAGTCTCACAGGAATCAGTCTCATGCTCTCCACTCCTCCATGTCCTCTACAGCAGTTCACGAGTGCGAGTCTGAAAGTGGACTGAAACGCAGTCTAGAAGCTTGATTAGCTGGTTCAGGCATGTTTGTTTAGGGTTGTAGATAAACTCTGCAGGACAACAGCCCTCCAGGAACAAAACTAAACATAGAAAGGCTGCAATTCAGTCGAAGTTTTTCTGTCCTTCACTTGCTAACCTCCCTCCATCTCATTCCCCCGGATGTACATCATTGATTACATAATGCGAGTGTCCACTACTGATGGAGCATCTGAATGGGTTTGAATGCAATGCCCTAATCCCTTGAGCACTTGGGAACTACACTGTTGTGACATGAGTATCCCATTGCATTCTGGGACATATAAGTTCCTAGTGGACATATGAATCGGACTCACGAGTCTGAAAGTGGACTGGAACGCAGCCTAGAAGCTTGATTAGCTGGTTCAGATGTGTTTGTTTAAGGTTGGTGCTAAACAACGGCCCTCCAGGAACAAGTTTGGTGACCCTTGTCTTGGCTGAGAAAATAAAATGCAATGTGTATCAGTGTATTTGACCTGTGCATCCGGTCTTAAAGCAATACCTACTAAGTGAAAAGCATCAAGCATCAGACTGCAAGTTGATCAACTAATGTATACTTACTCCCAGGACCATTTATATCGATGTTGATATTTAGCTGCACTATATTGGTGTTTCATAACATCTAGTTTTTATGAGGTGGGTTGTTAGCCCAACGCTTATCCCCCAACCTAGAGGACCAGGACATACACACATACTAGTGATGCGCGGATGGCGGGTAAATCCGCGGGCGCTGCGGATAATCCGCGGGTCGGGTAATAAAAAAAATACATTATGATTAATTGCGGGTGGGTCGCGGGTGGATGTAGCGGGTCATAGCAGTTGACCAGCAAAAAAGCAGAGAGTGGACTTGTGAAGAATGTGAAGATGAGAGACGCCCAAAATAATGGATGAAGTGCAAGAGTACTGTGCTAACTTCAGTTAGAGGAGTCATCAGAGGGAAATCTGCTATCGTTCTGGGAGAAACAAGATTGCTTATTTACACGACTGCAGCGCCTTGCAAGGAGAAGCTTGTGCATTCCTGCAACAAGCGGTTCGTGCGAACGCTCATTTAGTGCAGCCAGCCGCGTTTTGGAGGCGAGGCGGAATAGCCCGAATCCAGCACAGTAGATGCTATTCTGTTTTTGCACAGTGTTAAGAAAAGGGGCAAGTACACACTGCTTAGGCTGAAGGGACGCCGTTTTTGTTCTCTTTTTCCTGTATATGTAAAAGCTGAATCTGCTGTTAATAACGAACGATCCACTGTGACCTAAGTTGCAGGAGACGGGAAATAGTGTGGCCGCTTTAGGACTGCTTTTGTAGTACATAACGAGGGGCATTGTGGGTAGTGTAGTTCGACACGCATGCTGTGTGATGTGAGCTCTCGCTGTGTGCTGTGCGTGCGGTGAATTAGAGGGAGAAAGTTTTATCCGGTTTTGTTTTATGTTTACTTCAGTAATTCCACCCGGGAGCTGTTTTGCACTGTGAACCTGAAAACACTGAAATAAGTAAAAGAAGGGCATGCATCGAGTACTTTTGTCCGTCTCATCATTTGCTCGAGCATGAATTAACGAGCTGTTACTCTGCCGCCGGACATTGCGGAGAAAGTTACACCTATCATCATGCTTAAAACAAAGAATTAGAATTATTAAAGTGGCGATTGGGTGCGGGTCAGGTGCGGATATATATTTATCAGATAAAATAATGTGCGGGCGGGTGGCGGGTGGATGATTAGAATGAAGGAGCGGATTCGGGTGACATTTGAGCTGATCCGCGCATCTCTAACACATACACTACAGACAATTTAGCTTACCCAATTCACCTATAGCGCATGTGTTTGGACTGTGGGGGAAACCGGAGCACCCAGAGGAAACCCACGCCAACACGGGGAGAACATGCAAACTCCAAATAGAAATGCCTGACCTAGCCGGGGCTCGAACCAACAATCTTCTCGCTATGAGGTGACAGAGCTACCCACTGCTGGGTAAACTGGAAGTAAGCAGCAATGTAAACAATAACATGTACAAGTTATTTTTTTCTCATTTGCATTTATTTCTCCGTACGCCTGATGAATATTAAAGTCATATCCACCTTTCACACCAAACTGACTGTAAACAAAACAAGCAAACATTGATGAAAGAGTTACACTGATGACTACACACTGGTCTCATGAACAAATCAAAAGGCAGGAAAAGAGAGAGAATGAGATACAAGTCTGCATCATAAACAGAAAACATGAACTTTGACAACTGGACAATATTAACAGCTTCACATGATGTCTGCATATTCTTATGTCTGCACCGCAAAAGTATTTTCTGTAGTATTTGTGTCAAAACACCTTACAGCAAGAGCAATTCACTTGAGATTAAGATCAAAACCATACAAAATAAAGCCATTTCCAGTAAATATATGCTGAAATATGCTCATTCTTATGCTTTGTTATTGTAGTTTTTTGGTTTTTATTTATTAAATATCAGTATTTTGTTATAAAAGCTTCATAATAATAATAATAATACTGATGATAATTTAAATGCAAGACATAATCTCTGAAAATATCCAACATATTGTAATTTTGCATCTCAAGTTAACTGATCTCATTCAAAGTACATCCATGTATGCATTTTTTTGCTCCAAGTTTTTCCTAAGCCATTTAGCAAAGCAGCCAATCTCCCAAACTAGCACAAATCATCTTTATTTATTTAAATTAACAGATATTTTGTGCGCTGGGTGTTTGTTTGGATCGACAACATGTCCTCAAAAACAATTGTGCTACACTGAAACGGCTCTCCTCGCATAATACTCTTAATTATTCAATTTCGATAGGTCATTTTGTCGTCGATTAAATAGTTAAATGATTTCTTTGTGCGTCAACAATAAATGTGAGCTGCAACAAGTTCAATTCAAAAAACAAAACACACACATATAAGACTAACACACACACACACTCTTTTGTACAGTGTCAAAACACACTCTTTTTGCATATATGTGTGATACGTGCACCTATGTAGGATGTTTCTGCATTGATATTGCATGGTGTAAGTGCAACCAAACCGACCGTTTCCAGATAAAAACAGAGCCTCGGTGTGAATCCTCTCCCGTTTGTCTCCATCTCAGAGTTCGAGACAAATCCCATGAAGCTTTGATGGTCATCACAAACCCTCGATGACCTGCCAACACAACAACTGCTTCTCTGACAGAAATAAATCCACATTCAGCTCTAGAAGTGCTGTCCAAACACATTTCATCTCTACCCAAACCCCTCAAGAAGCTGTGTTTCCTTAAAAATGGAAGGAAAAGCAAGAAATAACGACATTTCTTTCTTGACGCCAACTTATTTTTAGCCATTACCGTGTTTCTTCTAACATTTTCCTCCCACACACACACACTGAGTAAAAACTGCGATGGTTTGGTCCAGGATCAGCCGTCCAGCAGGTAGACCACAAACTCATAGGTGCACATCATGATGGCTGTGTTGGGGATCTGTCTGACCAGGTGTGTGGTCAGTCCTCGGTATAGAGCTCGATAGCTTTCCTCTTGAATCACCAGGTTGAGGCTCTGGAAGAACGAGCGGTATTTGGTGCCTTCTTCTCTTAGACGTGTACGGATGACCTCTGCAGAGCCAAACAGAGGAGAACAGGATTAGTTTGGTTCAATTTGTGGAGCACTTTCAAAACAGCTAGGGCTGACCAAAGTGATGTACATAAAGTGCAAATACAGTTGAAGTCAGAATTATTAGCCCCCTGTATATTCCCCCCCCCCCCCCCCCCTCCCCCCCAATTTCTGTTCAACGGAAAGATCTTTTTCAACACATTTCTAAACCTAATAGTTTTAATAACTCATTCCTAATAACTGATTTATGATGACAGTAAATAATATTTGACTAGATACTTTTCAAGATACTAGTATTCAGTTTAAAATGACATTGAAAGGCTTAACTAGGTTAATGAGGGAAGTCAGGGCAATTAGGCAAGTCATAAGCTTATTTCACGCGGCCGCCATTTTAAAACACGAAAGCGAGGCTGCGGTGAAGAAACCCGGAAGTATAGGATCAGCACTGTAAACATTGCAACAACATTCTGTGTACTACAAACCTCCAGCTGTTGCTGCGACTTCAAAATGCAGAAATGGTGTAAACGTCACTTTAATATCATTACGTTCAGTTTAATTTAAACAATTAAAAACATATTAGGCATCAAACAACATCACAATCTCTTTAAGAGTGATACGCTTATGTGTCCTCCTAGACTTCAGTTCATGGCAGCAGGTAAACACCGTGAGGAAGCTTCCCTGCTTCAGGCTATGTAACCCGGTGAGTGATAAAACACTGCAGTCCTCTGTAGCACATCTTCGTGTTGTCTTTAACAGCGTTGTCATGGCACTGAAGTTTTAAAAACGTCCATTTCCCGTTAACATTTAAGCGCTGCTGAGCGCGCTCATAAACACTGCTGATTTGCCGTAGTATTCACCGGTGCTCAACAGATTGACTGTGAAGGTTATCAGTTCACCGCTCTTCATAGATTGAAAAGACACATAGATGGACATTGGATCGTTTTAAAGCCGAGAAGATCAGTCGATTCATCAGCGGATCGCTCGTCTGTGTTTGCACTCAGTAAACAGCGGTGCGTTTGGTGAACTGATGACCTTCACAGCCAATTATAGTCATTTCTGTTGAGCATGTGAACACAATGGCCAATCAGCGCTGTTTAAGAACTCCATCAACAGCGCTTAAATGTTAACGAGATATGGGTGTGTTTTTTTTTATTTCATTACCAAAATGAGGTCTGATATGCCTTTTTATTTTCACTATTCATTCAGAACGGACCTTCGGGTCACTTGGAAGCTGGTGAAATGATAAATTTGTGTCACTTTCTCTTCGCTGATAAGATATACAGCCAGGTACACAACGTTCCTGTGTGACTCAGGCGATACTTCCGGGTTTCTTCCCACCGCAGCCTCGATTTCGCTGTTAATAATGGCGGCCGCGTGAAATGAGTCTATTGTATAGACCTTTTTCTTGGCTGCTGCATGGAGGGCGCCATAGCGGCCAACGTCTTCCGCGTCACACACAATACTTTACTGCATTATAGAGCAAATCTTATTACTGGCAGGAAACTTAATAGGTATGCAAGTCATGCAATTTATAAGAAAGAGAAAATGTTGACTTTAGCGATGAGGCTCTATTTAAACGGCACAAGATGCCATCTAACAATGAAGGGAAAATGCCTCACAGCAGTTGTTTTCCATCCCATTAGATCACTTTTTTTTAAATGATCAGTCTAGGAGGTGGTGCTGATCGACAACTGTATTGGTTCAAATACGTTTAAAGCAAATGAAATAGATTAAATCTATCGTTTCAAAGCTGTCCGAATGTGACTGCTTACACGCATCAGCTGCCGACCGGAAGTTCTTAGCATTCTCCTTGCGCATACATGCAAAGCATAATGGGTAATTTTGCGTTCTGAGAAAAAGGTCTATAACAATGGTTTGTTTTGTGGACCAGGGGTTCCCAAACTTTTCAGCCCGCGACCCCTAAAATAACAATGCCAGTGACTCGCGACCCCCAATATCCTCTGAGGTGGTTATAAATACAGAAATCTTGCATGCAATGGCGCACACACACACACACCAATAGACCCAAGTCTATTCTTCGTTTAATTTTTTTTGTATGTCAGTGCTGTAAACGTGCCAGAAAGTTTAACCTGGTGTTATAAAATCAGTCTGCTGCATCTGACGCTATTGCTGTGTCTTTAATATAATTACCCCAGGGGTCGCAATCCAATTGGAACTAGTAACTATAAGCTACAATAGTAGCTATATAGTATATGGTAACTATAAACGACAATTTTTTATTTGTTATATTTTATATGATAAAATATGTTAATTCTTATGGCCTATTAAAAATAAATATATTTTTGGAAATCACCAGGCGACCCCCCTTCATTGTCCCCCGACCCCCACTTTGAGAACCACTGCTGTAGACAATCGAAAACATAATATAGCTTAAGAGGGCTAATAATATTGACCTCAAAATGTTTTCAAAAAAAATAAAAACTGCTTTTATTCTAGCAGAAATAAAACAAATAAGACTTTCTCCAGAAGAAAAAATACTATAGCAAATACTGTGAAAATTTCCTTGCTCTGTTAAACATAATTTGGGAAATATTTGAAAAAGAAAAACTTTAATTAATATTACGTAAATTGTTATGTTAAAAAGAAAATTGCTTAATTTAGTGTAAACCAGGATTCATTTGTTTTTGTTTTTTGGATTCTATGATGAATAAAAAGTAAAAAAAAAAAAAAGGCAAATATTTGAAAATTTAAATTTGTTTTCTATCAATTTTTATTAATATATTGCATAAACTCTGAATAAAGTATTGATAAAACAATTCCAACAACCCTAAACTGTAAAATATAAATATACATTATGCTATAATATAACAATATTTTTTATATAATTAATCATGATAATAATCACATAAATTAGTTTAAGCCTGGTGTTTATAATATTTCTCTTTATTAATATCTCACTCTGTATTTATAATCTCCCTTTCACTGTTGCAAAAGTTTTGTTGTGTAGTGAAACTCAGCAAAACATACAGTTGAAGTCAGAATTATTAGCCCCCCTTTTAATGTATTTTTCTTTTTTAAATATTTCCCAAATGATGTTTAACAGAGCAAGGAAATTTTCACAGCATATCTGATAATATTTTTTCTTCTGGAGAAAGTCTTTTTTGTTTTATTTTGGCTAGAATAAAAGCAGTTTTTAATTTTTTAAAAGCCATTTTAAGGTCAATATTATTAGCCCCTTTAAGCAGATAGTCTACAGAACAAACCATCGTATAACTTGCCTAATTACTCCTACCTGCGTAGTTAACCTAATTAACCTAAATAAGCCTTTAAATGTCACTTTAAGCTGTATGGAAGTGTCTTGAAAAATATCTAGTAAAATATTATTTACTGTCATCATGGCAAAGAAAAAATAAATCAGTTATTAGAGATGAGTTATTAAAACTATTATGATTAGAAAAGTGCTGAGAAAATATTCTCTCCGTTAAACAGAAATTGGGGAAAAAATAAACAGGGGGGCTAATACTTCTGACTTCAACTGTACATTTATATGTTTATAATTTTGACCCACTGTGACTCAAAAGTACAAAGATTACAGCAAATATAACAACAATTACAAGCACATGTCTTTAGTGCATCTTTGTAAATAATAACAATAAAAAAAACACAAATCTGAAAGTAAACTTTTGTGATTGAGGTCATATTTAAATGCTCACCGTGTGGATAGGCTATGCAGGTGGCGCAGGTTTTCGATGTAGCGGCTGCCAACATCATGCCAACAAAGTCAGATGCGCTCTTGGCTCGGTCCTCGTCTTCGTTCATGTGCGTCGCTGCTTTGGCCTCTAAAAGACGCCGTTTGATGCTTTCATAAATCACAAAGTGAATCACAGTCTCTGAGATGCCTGCATATGATGCAGACATGCCACGGTAAAACCCGCGGACACCATCAGTCTGATACACACGCCGCACACACTCAAACGCATTCAAACGGCGCTCCCCTCGACTCCTGAGCAACAAAACAAATCAAAGACAACACTTAGATTGAGGTCAGGAATAATGAGCATTGAAGACATGTTAAAAGTATCACTGAGTACACTTATGTGGACACCAATAGTCAGATTTTAATACTCTAATTAGGAGTCTACCATGTAAACAGCAATTTTTGATTACCTTAATCTGACTAAAGTCAAAAACGAACTAAACAGAAATCGATTTAAGACATGAAATGTTCCTCAATGAAAGTGAAAGTGCCAAACTGCAGTTAACGTCGACAAATTAAGAATGAAACATCCGAAATTACACAAAACTCTGGAGGAAATGTGGATGGAATGGTGATGCAATGACGTTAAATCGATCTATGTGCTATAACATGTAAAACGAGATCATGAAAGGAACATTCACAAAGCACCTTAATCATATTATCGTCTTATTCAGATTAAGGCAAATCATTTGATCACTGATGTCCATGTAAACGTAATCATCTCTGACTCAGGATCAGTCATTAAAGGTAATCAGGGAGAATATTTGTTGGTATTTACTATACCTGGCATCCAATTGCAGACGCGTCTTTATCAACCAAATTGGGTTGGTTGCTGTTATGGCTGTAAATCCTGATCGGAGGAGAAGAGAATGAGATTAAAACACACACATGCACATGCAGACACACAAAGATCTTTGCACTACACTGCAAAAATGTTTTTCTTGGAGTTTTTGTTTGGTTTCTAGTATAAATATCAAAATATTCTTAAATAAAGAAGTTTTTTCTAGCTTCTAGCTCTGGTTCAAAGTTAAATGATCAGCTTTCAATTCAAATTCAAGAAACATTTCTAATTATTGACGAGGTCGAAAATGGTTGTGGTTCAATACAGATTTCTAAATAATGCAATGCAATTTTCAGGATTAAAAGTTAAAAATAAAATTCTTGGTCAGTTTAAGTCATGTTTTATTAATAAAGTTATTTATTTATTGTTTTTAAAACAGTTTTTATTGGTGTTTTTGGCCTTTATTAGCATTTAACAACTGATCACTGCAAATAATGCCTTTCTTGGCAATTTGTCAAAATGAAGAAGCCTTTTCTAGCAAGTAAGTTACAAAATGTTGTCTTCTTTTCAGAGACGAGTCAAAATTAGGTTAGTTTTTCCCCTTAAAACAAGTAAAATAATCTGTCCATGGAGTAAGATAAATAAATCTTGTTTTTGCTTAGAAGCAAGATTTTCTTTCTTATACCTTTGGTAGATTATTTTACTAATTTCAAACAAAAATTCACTTAGTTTTGACTCATTATTTCTGAAAATATGAAGGCAATATTTTGTACTGGTCAAGAAAATGCTTCTAAATTTAGGAATTTTCAGTTTTTTCTACTAAAGAAAAGCATTTTGCAGTGTATCAGCCATTTTAAATGGTAATAAACGCAAAAAATGTGATAACATAAGCACTGATTGCATAAACAACATAACAAAATGGTAGGGCTGTACAATATATCGTTTCAGCATCAATATCGCAATGTGCACATTCACAATAGTCACATCAAAAAGATACGCAATGTTGAGTCTGAATTATAGTTAAGCAGGAGCAATGGAATTGTATTTAATCACTGTATTTATACAGGGTATATGCAGAGATCCTAAAGGTCATTTCAATAACTTTTTAAAGACCTTCTCAAAGTATTTTAATCCTCATCGCCTCTTCAAGTTCTAATCAGTATCAAACCTTTAACTTAATAAACAGTTGTAGTTAAATAAATCAATGTAGCACAACCGTGCAACAGAACTTAGATAAGCTCAGAAGAGACAAACCTTGAAAGAATAAATTACGTGTTTTTTTTTAGCGACAGGTTTCAGCCACTGTTTAAACTCGTCTTTCTTCAACCAGGAGTACGCAAACTTACATTACCCCATTTTGCCGTCTGTTTCGCTACATGTGGAGAGCATCACATCACCTTCCCACGTTTGTTTCAAATTACATGACATCACCCGGACAGAGGAGCTGGGCCACACATGCCCCAGCTCGAACCAATCACGTGGATCGAGCACGCCATTGTCAATATTAGGAGGAAAAAAAATATATTTATGCTTTTTTGGAGTCAAACACTTTGGAAAACGCTTGAACAAAATTTAAGACATCGCAATTAGGACTTTAATACTTTTTCAGGGCCTTAATTGTCTAAATTGATCAACTTTTAATACTTCTTAAGACCCCGCGGACACCCTGTTATATGGAATTTATATGATTTATGCAAAAAAAAAGGTCTTACGTAGAATTTTTGTCTTGTTTCTAGTCCAAAAATCTCCATTTCAAAAGAAAAACAGCATTATCTCACATACCCCACTGCTTCTGATGGTGAAAACCAAACAATATTTCTACTTGATCTAAGCATTTTTTGACATTTGGACTAGAAACGAGACAAAAAGTAAGAAAATGTTTTTTTGCATAGTGATTATTAAATTATTAAATAGCTGTACCTGAATACTGTTCGACTCCCCAGAAAACTGACCCACCAATACACTTATAAAGGATTTCTCATCATTAAAAAGGATTTCCAGATCAAATGAATGTTATTTTTAACTTTTATTTCTGAATATTGTGCATTGCATTAACACATTTTTTAATTTAGTAAAAAATTCAAAATCAGCAAATTAAAAGCTTATAGTTCAACTTTGAACCACATGAGTAAATGAAACTTTACAATATACTTTAAACTGTGATAATCTTCATTGATATTGTGTTTTTAATGCAGCCGTGGTGAGTAGAAGAGACTTTCAAAAACATCAATATTTCTTATTATATTTAATTGCACAAACAACATAATAACTGTAGACAGCAAGCATGTACAGTAGTCATAAAAAGCCTTTTGACTAAAATGATTCATATTTATAGTCATAAAATAGTTGTGGCTGGACATTAAACTTGTATTTAAATTTGACAACATTCAATAAAAATCCTAATTCATTTAAACCCACAATCTGTTGTTTTCACTTTGCACAAGCAGGTTTTTTTTGACAGCACAATTGACATTTTTACTGCATTAAATGTGATGTTTAACGTAGCTCAACTTTTCAACTGAAAACGCACAATGTGGCTCACCACGAGACTCTGGTTTGAATTACTAGCTGTCAATCATCTGTCGTAAACAATGAAAAAGCAGCTCAAGGTTTGAGAAAACTGCAGCATATGTTCAGTACACTGAATCCTTCTTGGCAAAATTCCAGATGACAGGTGAGAAGACACCAAACAAACACACACACACACCCCCACCCACCCGTCTGGCTGAGCATTTACTGAGTGTTTGTGACATTTCATTTACTTTAAGCCCATCAGACCAGCGATAACAGGATACAGTGGGATTGCATGTTCACATACATTACTATAGTACACTTAAAGGGTCACGAAACACCAAAACACATTTTTTGAGCTGTTGACAGTCATATATGTGTCCCACGCTGCTATAAACACTATTAGGACACATATATTGCACTATAAAGTGAAAATTGGTTGTTTTTGCGTTATTTTGAGCAAATTCGTTCTTCCTGTTTGAAACGAATTTTTGAAGCTGCGTCACGGCCATGAGATACTTAGGTGTAAATCCAGAGTGGAGAATGGCTGTCTGTCTTTTCCAGAACATTCTGACGTATGTGGGTGTGCGGCATTAATTCATGACAAAGACGTGCTTCAAACCAATCAGCGCGCTCTATTGTGTATGACGCGAAACTTCATTAATATGCATGATAGCTCCGAAGACTGTTTACACTGTACAGACGGAAGAGAGATGTCACGTTGTGTTGCCAAAACAAGTGAAAGAACAAGAATTTGGAGACAAGAGTCATCGGTTTTGCGTTTATTAGTGTGCTGCAACGAAGGTTTTGTTTTCATTTTCCCTCTATGAGAGAGCTGCTGGACTCACGTGTGGATTACAGAGCACGCGACACGCGACAGAAACGCGTTTGTAAGGAACATTTTTTACCCGAGAGCTTATCGCATCTGGAAATGATGAAATCCGGATTTGTCGCTCGTCTCCTTTTTGTCCTGTCGCTACAGATTAGGTAAGTGTGTGCGATCAGTGCTCTTTGTTTAACCCAGATTACAAAGTTTGTCGTATCTTCAGCTAGTGCTCTTTCAGTTTTTAAAGACAAACCTCAGTCAAAATGATTGAGTTACTAAGTTTACAGTATGTTAATATCACTGCAATATTACAGTACAATATTATAGACTGAAAGATCCGCTGTAAATGCTGCTCTCTGAGTGTAAACATATAAACACAAACTATTCCCGTCGTGCAGGATTTTCGCCGCATTTTGTGACAGGATAGCCTATACAGACACGGCTTTCTGACGCTACCTACCTACCGAGTACAAAAGTACAGAGAAATGCGGAGGATTTTTTTTCTCTCATTCGCCATGCTGTATCAAATCAGCCTCTCTCTGTTTGTTTTGCCTGTGAAACTAAGCGCGCGCCCAAATGGAAACGCCCTTCTATGCATATCTTACCCTCTTTCCCTCCCCCGACACTCCCACACTCCCAGAGCTGGACACGCCCAACTTTCCTGACATTTTTCAAAACAGAGGTGTGAAAATACCCTGCTGAGACAGGGGGTTTCGTGGCCCTTTAACATATTTTTAAAAGAAGTATTTTCTGGTTTCATCCAATTTTTTAAATCAAAAATACATTAAATATTAATGCATTTTAAAATAAGTGTTTTCTAATTTAATGTAGCTTAAAAAGTTTATTCTTCTGATTTAAAGCTAATTTTTAGCATCATTACTATAGCCTTCAGTGTCATATGATCCTTTAGAAATCATAACATGTATTTTAAACGTGTGTGTGTGTGTGTGTGTGTAAACACTAAAAATACCTATGAACGAATACCATTAAAAACGTTTACATTTACTCATGAACGGAAAATTCAGCTTCAAATCAAACAAATAAAATTACATTTTTTAACTAAATTCTGTAATATTTTTTATTTATATATTTAAAATAATATTTCACAATTTCAGTTATTTTTTAATGTGAATCAAATAGAGGTGTGAACCTACACTGGTCTCACGGTTCGGTTCGGTTACGATTATCATGCCATCGATTCGGTTCAATTCGATATCTCGGTGCATCACGATGCATTGACGATTCTTTCCTTACACAGTTTTATATTTTCTTCACAGCACAGCAATTATTGTATTAAAATGTATAAATATATTTATAAACTATTTGTAAACCACTTTTGTCCTTTAATACAAACAGTCATATATATAAACTGTACCTTTAAACAACACGAGCATTTATAGACCATTTTGAGGGATGTAAACAAAAACAATGGTCCTAACGTATTTTACATTTTTAATTTCCATTGCTTCTAAGAATCCAAAAAGTTCCACATATTAATAAATAGTGTTATGACGGCTGATTTAAAATCAAGTTATGATTGAATCGCCTCTTGTTACAGTTAGGAAATAGTGTAACGTCAAGCAGGAAATGTTCATGGGCCAATGACATGACCACATTGAAATGGTCTATAGCAAATAAACAAATATAAATATCCCGCTCGCTTTCTACCTTGTCTACCAAGTTCTTTCCTACACCCCTTTGATTGGTCACGCGCTCAACAGAAAGGGCTGCGATTGGCTCTTACACGCTGGCGCTCGTCACAGATGGACTCATGGGCCACAGTGAGAGAGAGAGAGAGAAATGGAGATTACTTTCATTCTCATAATCGCCGTGAAATAGGGGCTTTTGCTGTAAGTTTCAGTGAAACAGTGTTCAGAAAACACACACGCAGTGAAATTGTGCACGATTTCTGAGTTTCTATGTAGCTAGAGCGTTGTCAAAATACTCGCGCCTCGCCTCCCTCGCCATAGTAAGCTACGGCGACATTGCATAGCGCATGTGAGATAAATTACGTCAGTACATAATAACCGGTTATGATTATTACTGAACCGATACCGAATTGTCCGCGTCTGCATCGCGGTGCACCAAAGAAACGATTAATTTTGACACCCCTAGAATCAAATAAACAACCACAATTTAATTAATCTAAAAACACAGGAAATCTTAATAGTTCCAATATGTTATCGTTTACATGCATGTATATAAAGGAAGTTACCTGCAATCCCAGCAGACGCCATGTGCAAGGCTGTAGAGTCTGGTTCAAACACACAGTTCAGTTTTTCCTTTGCACTGGAATAGGCGGCAAAATAAATGGCCCTGAAAACACAACAGGACACACGTCAGAACTAACACATTACTCTTCCCTCCTGACCTAAAACACACTGGTCAGGATGGTTATTATGGCTGATCTGTTGCTCCAGCAGCACTTCAGTTGTCTCAAAATATTTCAACAAATGTATAAACATCCAAAAAAAAAAAAAAAAAAAAAACACTTATATTCAGGATTCTACTATTTGGTGTCTGTTCTGTCATTACAAACATATGCAGCATATTTCCCAATATACACGATAAACTACCAAAAGACACATTCAAAATCACCTTATGCCTCTTTGGAGTTGCATTGAATAAAGTTATAATCCGTATATCCTGCATTTTGCGTTCGGACTGAAAAAAAAAAAATCACTTCAGCATTTCAGCCGTTTAACAAATATTAATCAAACAATGCAAGAGACTTTTATCAAATTTATTTGGAGACTGTAAATAACATGACATAGGTCCAACAAATGGACTAATTGGCGATAATATGATATAATTGATTTTGACCATACTTGCAAATGTCGTGAATAACAATAAACTCTGCTCTGAGGCTCCAGCAGCATTTCAGTTGTCTCAAAATATTCTAACAAATGTATGAACATGCACAAAAAAAACACTTATATTCAGCAGTTTATTCAGTGTATGCAGTTAAAACATATGAATCAAATTTCAGAATATACACATTAAACTAACAACAACAACAAAAACATTCAAAAACACCCCATGCCTCTTTAGAGTGGCAGTCACAATCTGTATATCCAGCATTTTAGGTTGACTATTAATACAGCGGTTTAATAAATATTTCCTTAGAAATACATATAATGTAAGAGACTTTTATATAATGTATTAGGAGACATTCTGTTAACAGCATAATAGACGTCGAGTGAATAAAAGCACTCATTAGTCAGTAATTATGATGGCAACTCAAGTATGTTAAATGGAAAGCTCCTTTACAAAGAAGCAATACAAACACAAGAATTATAAAGAATGTACAATCCTACTGAGATCAATATATTACATTTTGTGTTATCAACAACCGCTATAATTGTTGCTATAGATATAGAATCGAATTCAACTGCTTACTTTTTTTTTTTTTTAAGCATGACCCATTTTCAAAATAAGAATCCCACTCACAAAAGCAAGTATAATATAAATTTAGATAAACTTAAATGTAAAGGGAAAAAAAGTTATCATTGTTGTAATCTCACTAGGAAATGTTGTGGCCAATCAAACGCTGCCTGGGGTGTGCATATTAATCATTCCGTGTGGATTATCAGTCTATATTTTGTTCTGATCGGGCTGTTTTTCACCAGGATTTAACACACAGAGGATTCACATGAAAACACAGAAAGAATGGTGTGTGAGGGTCATGCCATGGTTTGCTATTTACATGTACTGAACTCGTTTTTCCCAGCTATGCCTACTAGGTGTATCCAGATTGCCATTTTATGGCACCTTTAATGTAATTAATTAGAGTTTTTAAATGTTGATTACCACACTGGAAAACTAAGTAAAGAAGCAAACAATTGACCATTTATCTTGGCTCAAGATGACTATTATATAAAAGATTATATGAAACTATTTTATGAAACTAACTTCATTCCAGTTTAAGATGGCTTTTATTCCAGTCAGTAGATATTTAATCTCAGGCCAGCTGGAAACAATCGTTCATTTTCCAAACACAAGACCAAAACGAAGCATGGTTTTGTTTTTCAAAAGGGGAAAATTCAATGCTGCCAAATCCTATAATGCAACGTAATTTAACTAGCGACTTTCTGAAACACCCACTGGGCGAATCATTGGGCCTAAATAGACTGCTCACAAGAACAAGATGTTCCTTTAAAACCCCTTACATGTAACCGCAAATGTTTGCACATGAAATGTCCTAAAGTTGTTAACTGATGCATGGTGACCAGCTCCATCAGAAAAACACTCTCCAAACACTCTTCACCTTCCTGTCTGCACAGCACACAGGTTTGCATAAGCTGGCCTTTTAATAGTAGACCCAACATCGGTGAGCACTGATTTATCATTCTTGCTTCATTTGACAAATGCTTTATCCTGACTGCATGCGTGTAAAACATGTTTATACAGAGCTTTTATCTTGTCCCCTCATGTATTTAATTGCTGTTTAAGCAGTGTTGTCTTTCTCAGAGCTGACTGTGGTTTGCTACACCTTGTCTAAAAGCTGAAATGACCCATTTGGATATCAATTTATAAGCTTTTTAATGCTGGAGCGGCAGAAAATTCAAAGGCCTGGCTTGATGAGCAGACACTTAACTATCTCCTTTCAATTATTTTAAAGTCACTTTGGATAAAAGCATCTATAAAACGAATATCTAATGATCTGGGAAAAAACATCTTTTGTGCTTTGTGAATATTATTTTCTTATAATGTTAAAAATGGAATTGTATTTTTTTTAAATTAAAAACTTTTAGTCTATTTGCTTCTCAAGCCTCTAAGAAAAACAACTTTATATTTTGGGGGGCATGCGAAAGATCTGCACAGTGGATGGCAACATCAACAGCCTGAGGTATCAAGACATTTGTGCTGCCCATTACATTACAAACCACAGGAGAGGGCAGATTCTTCAACAGGATAGCGCTCCTTTTTACAATTCAGCCTCCACATCAAAGTTCCTGAAAGCAAAGAAGGTCAAGGTGCTCCGGGATTGGCCAGCCCAGTCACCAGACATGAACATTATTGAGCATGTCTGGGGTAAGATGAAGGAGGAGGCATTGAAGATGAATCCAAAGAATCTTGAACTCTGGGAGTCCTGCAAGAACGCTTTCTTCGCCATTCCAGATGACTTTATTAATAAGTTATTTGAGTCATTGCAGAGATGTATGGATGCAGTTCTTCAAGCTTATGGGAGTCTTACACAATATTAACTCTTTTTCCACTGCACCATGACTTTATATTCTACTGTACATTATTTCTGTTAAGTGACAAGTCTTTTGTCTAAGCAAAGTCAGACCTTACTGTCCTAATTAAATCATTAAAAATCAAGGCATGATCATATTTTATTTTGGTAAAATAAGCTGAACCTAGAGGCCTTTGCCTGTCATATAAGCCACTTCTGACACCAAATGATCAACTACAAGTCAAGTTATTATTATTATTTATTTATTTATTTTAGTTTAGTTTATTTGTTTACAGGGTCAATGCACATTAATAAACATCACTGTTAAATGTGCCAGAATTAGCCAAGAATGGCTATTTTTCATCTGTAGACCCCTTACAGAATGTTAAAAAAATCACACCTAAACAAAAGCACAGCATAATAACATAGAATACACTATCATATATAAAATACAATTTAAAAAAGGAAAACAAAAACAGATTGATGGCAGCAGAAGAGGACAAAAAAGCCAAAGACAAACAGTACAAATAAGTGTCAAGAATACAGTACTAATGCTGACAATGCTGATTTGTCAATAACCAATTTTTAACATGAAACTGAAAAGAACGAAAAGTAAGTGAGCTTCTAATTGTTGGTGGGATGGAGTTAGTTATGTTTCTTTAATATTAAATTTGTATAATATTATAAGGTATATCTCCTAAAACTTGGATAGGGGACAATTTGGTCAGGTAGTGTATATATTCAAAATCTTTAATTGAATCTTTGGTTTGGAATTGGAACAACATGATTGTGAATGTATTGAACAATGACAGAATATTAATTTTTATGTGAAATATCCTTTTAAATTAAGAAGCAGAAACATGCAAATTTGCATTCTGCATGGCTGATATAAACCATGTCCTGCAAAATAACCCTAATCTGTACACTTAAATGGACAGTTCACCCCAAAAATGAAAATTCTGCCATCCTTTACTCATCCTCTATTTGTTCCAGACTTGTTTGATTTTCTTTCTTCTGTTGAACACAAGAAAGATGCTTTGAAGAATGCTTGAAAAAAAAAGCCATTGACTCCATAGTATTTTTTGTTTCTACTACTGACTGTTTTTTTTCCAACATACTTCAAAAAATCTTGTGCTCAACAGATGAAAGAAATTCCTAAACGATTCCAGCCGCTGAGTAAATATTGAGTAAATAGTAATTTTTTGGGTGAACTATCCCTTTAATACAGTTGATTATTCTGTGTGTTTATTCCAAGCGCAGTAAATTTGCAGCTTTACCGGTTGAGCAGGGATTGCATCAGAATGACTCTGTTTTTTCATGATGCTAAGATCAGGACACTCTCACCATGCATGCAGTGTTTTACTTGCTTGTTTACAAGTATGAATAGCAAAAACTCACCGTGAAGGAGCAACGCCGATTAGATTTGGTCCCAGACCACGGAATAAAGAACGGGGCCCTTCCTTCTCAAGAATTAATCTGAGACAGAGAGAAAGAGAGAGAAACACATTAACAAAAGTGCAAAATGACATTTTTTATAAATAATACTACTGCAACTGCTGTTTGTAAAGAGGATCTTGAGAAGTGCGTGCTGAAAAACACACCTCTCATAGTTCACTTCAAAATCAAAAGAATATGATGCGTGTATTAATGCATATCATAAATGGATAAAAATATGAACCATATTTTAAGCACAGTAAAGTGTTTTGCAATGCATTTTAATACCAATATGAAAATGGCGAACTGATATTTCTTATATTCTTCTTATTATACTTCTTTCTATATTTTGGAAACATTATATTCAAACATTGATTGATTGATTGATTTTATTTGACAATTTTAACAAAAATATACAAATAAGTCCAATTAGACTAATTCATACATATTTAAAAACTCATTCATTCATTTTCTTGTCGGCTTTGTCCCTTGCGGGGTCGCCACAGCGGAATGAACCGCCAACTTATCCAGCAACTTATTTAAAAACTGTTGAGGATAAAATACAAAAAAAGCCACAGGCTTATTTCCATTGTGGTCCTCGACATTCCTATATATAAAGAGTGTAAAGTATACATGGAGGTATTATAGACTTTACAAATTCAGTTTGCAAACATTTGTAGGTACAGACATCCATTGTGTGCGTTCTTGACAGTTTTTTGCTGTCTTTTTAATATTGTCCATATCGATATCGGAATTATATCGTATCGACCAAAATTAAGAAATATATCATGATATACATTTTTGCCATATTGTCCAGCCCTACATAATATTATTTGTTGCACAATTTATTAGGTCATATTTAATTTCAGTTTTAGCTTTATAGCAAACAACAGTTTTTAAAGGTGGGGAGGAGGGAATTTCTTTATAAAAACGTCACAATGAAACATATATTCTTAGCAGTCCTTAAAAGCAGGACACGATTTCATTGCTAAAATGTACTTGCAAATACATGAAAATGTGTTTAATAGAAACACAACCCACACATTTCTTTCAGAGTATCATTCAAATATATCCCTCAAAACCTCTGCCAATAAAGACACGCCTTCGAGGAGCGTGTTCAAACAAAAAAATTCCCCAAATAAACTGCTTTACGAGGGTGTGAGAGATTATTTCCATCACACACACACTAGCAATACTGGAAATACGAAATGCCAAGATAGTTCCCTAAAGTGAAAAATCAATAAAAAGAAAGTGAAAAACAAAATTAAAGAAGTTGAAGTAAATAAAGACGCTATAATAAAGATGTATTTTACGACTTCTAAGAGTAAAAAGTTCTTGTATGTGTGCGTGTTAATTCCAAATACAATTTTCCTCGATGGTTCTCAACTTGCGGCTTTTGACAGAAAAATATGCTGAAAATCTGGTCATGCAAAGGCATATAAACAAAAGCTACATGAAGAAAGAGTTTATTGCCATTGCTTCAATGGCTATTTTATGGCAAAAAAATGATACAATTTAGAGTTTCTAAATAACATTTTTTCTATAAAGCCGATAATTATAACAATAATAAGAAACAAACAGCCATAAATAGTACACAAAAATCTACCTATCATATTTAAAAATAATTATTTCAAAGTCTCTCAAGATAAAACCCATTGTCTCATAACAACATTCATCCTTATTTTATTTCTCTAGTGTTTTACAATGTAGATGAACAATAAAAACAGGACATTGCAAAAGTTTGTGTTTTACATTCAGGATGTTATTGCAATACTGAAATTTTGGAGCAACTTCTCCTTTAAGTAAATGTCTATGTGTAAGTTTAGTGTGTCCAATAGTGCAGTGGTTGCCAACCTTTTTTTTTCCCCTTTTCCCCCGGAAAATATTGTAAGGCCCCCCTTCTCCACATATAATGATAAGTTTGCAGTAAGGATGACAAAATTATATCTAGATATGCACAAATAATAGCCTAATGTAAAATATAAAAGCAAAACTTAGACCATTTGTATTGGGTACACCTTGCGGTATTGGGGATGAGTCATCTGCAAATGTCTTATTAATTTGGATGGCCTCATGCATTCGTTAGCAAGAACTTTGACGCAGATAATGCACTGTGGCAGGGTCAGGGACTCTTTGCTTCAAGAAAATGGAATAAAACCATAGTTCAGGGAACTATCTTAGTATTTCCTGCATTTCGTGTTTCCAGTATTGCTAGCGCTGCGACCCGAAATGTTTGGAGCTTCTTCACCTGGCTCCAGTATGCTTGGGTCATTACTATTAGCTGCTGAAGTTGAATCAGTGAGACTCTGTCTTTTGTATAGGCGACAAGACTTTTGTCAGGTAGTGCATATATTCCGAATCTTTCATCTTTCAAAAGTCTTTACTCTATAAATAATTCAATAAAAGTATTCTTTATTAAAGAATACTATATGTTCCTGAATACTTTGAACTCTGTCAGGCCTTAAAAAAATGTGCAAATGGTAAACTTTCTGTTAAGGTTAAACTCTGCAATAACTACACAATTCCCATGTGTTTAGAAGTGTTAATAACTCAACATTGCATATCCTGCGATGTGACTCTTGCGGATGCGCACATTGAAATATCCATGCTGAAACGATATATTGTGCAGCCCTACTTGTGGACAATATTTTGAGTCAGCAAAAACAATAGCATTAGCCATGTTTAAAGCCACCTGTTTTCATGCACATTTTGGAATATTGCATAAAACATTGCGAAACAGCAAGACAGCATAAATAACAAAAGTAACACATTAACTGAATGAATTCCAGGAGGCGCATTAAAAAAAAAAGTAATGTGTTTTTGTTTTAACAAATCATGTGATGATAAAAATGGGCAAGATGGGATGACATTAATGGACAAACCATATATTGTGCAGCCCTACTTGTGGACAGTATTTTAAGTCAGCAAAACCAATAACATTAGCCATGTTTAAAGCCACTTGTTTTCATGCACATTTTGGAATATTGCATAAAACACCAAGAAACAGCAAGACAGCATAAATAACAAAAGGGGAGGGTGACTGATCACATCGTAAAATATCAGAAATGTTGTTTTCAAGGTTTCTGCAGGTTTCATCAAGTCACATTAAAGACCCTTTTAGGACCATGAAGAATTAAATTTTAGACTTATACAGGCTTAAACACTAAGGATTTTTCTAATGGCCCGGTATTATCATGAGGAATGGTGTAATTGCTTTTAGTTTTCCTTCCCTGTGTAACAGCTGTTGTGAATGGTGTCTCTTTGCAATAAAATACTTCTAAAAAAGATTTTATTGAGCTGTATTGTTGGTTCGTTGGATGAATGTCGGCCCGATTGAGTAGCTTTACTTGAACAAAGCAAAATTAAGACCGGTTTAAAATGATTTAAGACATACAACACAACATTTCAGTCAATTTAAGACTTTTTAAAGCCTAAATTTTTTTGAAATGTAAGACTTTAAGACCCAGCGGACAACTCTGGTTTTGGTCATTCTAAAATCCCTCAGTCAAAGTCATCAAAATGGTTTAGTATTATTAATATTATATAGTTACCTCCAGAGCTGTCTTGAGCGTTTGTGCTCCCAAAAAGTGTTTCGCGCCTCCAAAATCCACTGCTCATTCATTAATATATTCTGAGGTGCAACTCATTTATTATGGAAGGGGAAAAGACCCAGCGGCATCTTCTATCACAGAAAACTCTTTATCTTTGATATTTGGCACCAGTTCATGAGGAAGTGTGACTCAATGGATGGAAACAGTGCTTAATTTGCAAATGTTTTATTCGATATTCCAGTTTTGTGCATATGTTTCATTCGCATCTTTGAATGAAAACATACAGTAGCTATTGTGTTCTTCAGCTTTTCCAATGCTACATACAAAAAACAACAACTGACCCACAAAACCTGACATAAAGAGGCAAAAAAAACACATTTACCAACTTTCAGAAAGGAGGTGAAAACGTTTCCAATATTTTTGGGGTTGCCGTCAAAGACTGAGCATCTATTCAAAGTCCATTATACATGGATTTTCACGTGTCAAAAAGGCAAACATTGACCTATTACGTAACAAATGATAAACCATTAAGGGAGCGTACATGATGTCAGAACCATTTACCTATTGGATTAGTTTCATGAAGTACTAAGTACTTGGATCTACCAAACTAAGTAGATCTAAATGTCTTCGTACTTAGAATCTGGTAACTTTCTGTGATGTATAACTCAAGGTAAACCAAGCAGACTAGAGGCCCGTTCTGAAAACTACTGAGTCACACACACACACTCTTTAAGCAATAGCAAAGTGCCAAAAATCAGTGTGAGTTGGCATGAGGGCAGTGATTGGCTGGTTAAGGGGGAGTGGAAACCTCAGAGAATAGTTGCTTTATAAAGAAAACAGAAAGAAAGAGGCAAAGAGAGGGGATTACAGACCTCAACATACCTTCTGCCTTGGTAATGTATACATTTACATCTTATATAACAGGTAATCAACCATGACAGAACTAAAATTCCTAGACGGCAAACAACCAACAATCTCCAACTCATCTTGGCTTCTGCCTGTATGTAGCCACATATGTTTGTGCGGTGAAAAAATGGGGTCATATTTTTGGAAAGGACAACCAAAAGGGGTGTGTGCTTTGGTTGCGTAGACAGACCATTAAACCATATTGTGCAAATGTTTACAAAACACTGAGCCAACTCAACGCAAACTCAACATTCTCACAACATTCAGAGGTAACATTCAGACTATTCCAGTACAGAGTGCAGCCGGTATTCAGAGCTAAAACCGACATGATAAATCAAATGAGTAAATGTTCTAGTCTTCGCTAATTATGAACAAATAAACTGTACAGACAAACTGTTTGGGTTTGTGAGTACTGAGATATGATAAATGGGTGCTGAATGGATCTTTTTGTAATAAACAAAAGTTAATATATTGTACAATGGCACCCAGTGGGAAAAAAAATTCTAATAAACATCGCAACGCAAGTTTTAATAAATGGTTATGCTACTTTTAACTTTGTTGCTTTATCTAAATGTCAACATTTTTGGGATTTTTTTTTTAGATTAAGGTCATGTCCACACACATTTTCCCTGCTTTAATTTAAAAAAAAAATCTCCGTCCACACGAAAACGCCAAAAAGCACTGTGATGCATCTTATGGGCATGGCGAACCAACAGGCGGCGATAATGACACTTTTCAAACAGGGAATTAAGTATATTTCGCGAGTAAATGACATTCTAGTTAATGCAAATGTGAGTACAGAGGCGGATTACCATTAGGGTTGGGTCGATAGACGATAATTTAGTTCATCGCCAATGGTCGATAGACATCATGATGCTGAGCCGGCATCGCGGTCCTCCGCCCTGCTCATGAAAAATACACACTTAGGCCCCGTTTACACTAATATATCTTAGTTTTAAAATGGCATTCCAGAAGGAAAACGATCCACATCCACACTAGAGCTGCACGATTAATCGCAAAATGATTGCGATCTCGATTCAACCCCCTAGACCAGGGATGTCAAACTCAATTCCGGGAGGGCCGCAGCCCTGCACAGTTTAGTTCCAACACCTGCTTCAACACACTTACTGGTAGGTTTCAAACAAGCCTGAAGGACTCAATTAGTTTGATCAGGTGTGTTTAATTAGGGTTGGAACTAAACTGTGCAAAGCTGCGGCCCTCCAAAAATAGAGTTTGACATCCCTGCCCTAGATGATCCTAATCCAGCATTTATACGATTCTGCCAATCATATTTTCAAGTTCAGGAGAGAAGCATAAAGGCGGCCGCACATGTCTTCACATTGTTTTACATGCATTGCTCAGCAACATGTACACCTCTAAATGGTGTTGAAAGAGTCACATACTGTATTTATAAGGTATTATTCACCCAAAAAATGTCATTTCTGTTTGCATGTAATGATGTATTTGCGGCAGCGAAAACGCACATGACGTGAGCTGACCGTGAGCCGTTACCACAAAGAGGGCGGGTGCGCGCCTGTGAATAATGCCTACCTTAGTGAACAGAACTTGCATACAGTAGGCTGTGAATAACATGTAATAAAGTTGTAAATAACATTCAGTTTGTGGCACAGAGCGATCGTTTGGGAACTGCATGGACAGTATAAACCGCACAGTCAAAATGAAACCGAAAGCGTGCACTTCATTCAAATAATCATATCGCATTTTAGAGTTATGATTACGGCAAACATATAATATATTTTTCTTTCATATCGAACACAGAGTGTTTTGCATGAGAATAAATGTTTAACAGTGTCAGTATAACTAATCTAGCCTATATAATGTTGAATATATAATGCGAGAGGGAATCTGATAATGACAAGTGTCGGACTTTACCAGTAGAAAAAATGGTCTAATAATGTTGTCAATGACAGATTGCAAGCATATGTCTCCAACACAATAATTCAACATCAGAATTAAGAATAGTTGTATTCTGAAATAAAATAATAGGCTACTGATATGAACATTTATTTTACATCTACAGAATCGTAAGAAAATCGTGATCTTTATTTTAAGCAATAAAAAAAAAATTCTCATTTTAGCCAGAATCGTGCAGCTTTAATCCACACTGGCATTTCATTTAGCATTTCTGAACAGCCCTCTGTCCACACTATACCACTGAAAACGCACATCACGTGACCACACACACACACTCTGTCACGTGCTCTATATGTGCACGTCTGAGGCTGACCTCCAGGCAGTCAGCGGGTGCTGTGAGCACAAAACCCCAGAGAGCAGTGCACGTCGGACAGTTTATCAAGGATGTACCGCTGGATCGCGTCTTACTATAGTTGTTAAACATGATATTTAATTAATCTTGTCTCTATCTAACGACTCTTTGGTCTTTTGAATCTATCAGGTAACGTGTCACAACATCAGTACACTGCTTTAATCTTTCGCTTTAACGCTTGTACTTAGTAATTTTAGAGAAAACCTCAGATACTGTTGGTTGGTTGCTGTTGGCTGTGCACCTTTTTTACCAACCAAGTTTGTCAACGCCATAATAACGACACAGATCACTCTGCCTATTCATGCCAGAGTCCCGCGGAAATAGTGATTGACAGGTGGTAATTTGTGTGTAACTTATCTTTATTTATTTATGATTTGGTAATGGGTAAAACAAAGACCATCCAGGTTAGATAGTTGAAACGGTAGGCAACAAATAATGAGTTAATTAATTATTCATAAATATTTAATTCACCACCGCTTATGACGATGATGCCATCGTCCATCGCGATGTTCCACATTAGACATCGTTCGATTCCAAATTGGTCGACATCGCCCAACCCTAATTACCATCCCACGGTAATTCACCATTCACACAATGCGGAATACATGAATCATTTGCTGCGAATGTGCAGAATTTGCCTCATTCATGTTTTCAGTGTTTGGAGTGAACCCAGCCGTGTTGGCCCATCAGGAGGAGGAGAAAACAAAGCGCACAGTGACATCATTTAGCTAAAAATCTTTGGAAAATCTTAACCCTGGCCGAAGTTTTCAGAAAGTTGTGGTTTCAGTCAGTTTTCATGTGGACAAACAGCCAAACCGTATAGAAAAAAACTAGTTTTGAAAATACCAGTGTTCATGTGGACAGGGCCTAATCTATTTAATTTTGTGATTTGTGAAATGGTATTATTTATTGTACATTGAAATATAGGCAATTAAATATGTAACTATTAATCTGCCAGTACCGAAGAACAAATTTACATTTCAAAATTTGTTTTTACTGGGATTTTGCTTTTCTCTGTATTGGTTATTCATTTTTTCAACTCAATTGTCCAAATAAAATAGTAAATAGTCAATTTAGCATTTGAAATTAATGACACAAGTCAAAATAAAGAAATACTATTAATAATTATATCTAATGTCATGTGTAAATTTTGAAATAATTTAAAGAAGCCTTCCTAGTTACAGAATCCTTTCTTTTTTCCATCAATGTGTGTGTAGGTGTGAGACAACAACATAACTGATGATGATTGGGTTGTGTGTGGGACAACCACATACCTTTACATTTTGTCTGATAGAAACTAAATTAACAATTGTTTACTATGATTGATTAGCTGATGCATTGTGAAGTGAATATAAATGTTATAATTTATATGCACATTTTAATTTTTCCCAACCAATTTATCCATTCCATGCTGCTACTGAATAATATTGTCATGCATCACACAATTTTTCAAGAACTATTTTTAAAGTGCACTTCCACACCACTTCCAATATGCATAAGGTTTTAACTTTACACACATACCTAAGGCAGTGAAGGGGTCCCGGAGGGGCCACACGGGCCACGCTGGCTCCATTAACAGTGCTCAGATGCACCTCAGAGATGCAGAGCGTTATTGAGGAAGACTGAAGCCTCGTCTTCACCACCTCTAATGGACATGTCAGGATCGCACCCACCGTGCCTCCACATCTGAGAGAGAAAAGCAGATACATAGTGAAGAACAGTGAGGGTAAAACGTGTTTTCTGTACATACAAAACCCAACAATTAGAGCTGCACAATATAATGTTACAACATCGATATTGCAATGTGTGCAAGCACAATAGTCACATAGCACCATATGCAATGTTGAGATTTGTGGAGTGAAAGTTTATCAACAACCTCAAAACATTACGCAATTCTGAGTGTGCCTCAAACAGGTGAGTGGGCTTGACAAACCACCTGTAGACAACACACTTTCATATCTGTGATACTTTTTCGTGCACATTTGTACCAGACACTTACTTACATTCACTCCATATCAGTAGAAAAACATTGTGTATTTTTGAGTGTGCTTCACAGGTGAGTGGGCTTGACAAACCACCTGTAGAAACACTCCTCTCTCCATATGCACCGGACACTTAAACTCCACCTTACAATGGCTCAATAAAAAAAAAACAATGTTTACCTGTGAATGTACCACAAATCATGTTGCGCTACTTACTTTTTCAACCTTAAATACCTGTTTTGCGCAATATTGTTTCTGTTTGATGTAAATATTTGTATAGCACATCTTAATTTATATGTATAGGTAACTATTTATAGTATATGTATAGTTAGATTACCGCTCCAGTTGGAATATGTTTAGGTCTTACGTCCAGTGTTGTGTTTGTATTCAACCTTTTTTTAATCTTTATGTAGCACATGGTCCTGCGAGACGCAACATTTCGTTCCACTTTGTCCAAACATGTAATGAATTGACAATAAAGCTCAACTAGACTTGATCTAAAGCCTGTGTCAGCATTTTGAGAGAGTTTATAGCATTCAGGCACAAGAAATTGTACCATTTGTAACTATAATAAAGATTAATTTTATTGAAATATTTATATTATGAATAACATGCAGTGTTATTTTACATTTTTACATATCTGACTACTGTTTAGGGCAACACAGTGACTTAGTGGTTAGCACTGTCGCCACAGAGCAAGAAGGGCGCTGGTTCGAGCCTCGGCTGGGCCAGTTCTATGTGCCAGTTTCTATGTGGAGTTTGCATGTTCTTCCCGTGTTGGCGTGGGTTTCCTCCGGGTGCTCCGGTTTCCCCCACAGTCCAAATGCATGTGCTATTGGTGAATTGGATGAGCTAAATTGCTTGTAGTGTGTGAATGTGAGTGTATGGGTGTTTCCTAGTACTGGGTTGGGCTAGAAGGGTATCCGCTGCGTAAAACATACACTGGAATAGTTGGCGGTTCATTCCGCAGTGGCGACCCTTAATAAATATGGGATTAAGCCGAAGGAAAATGAATGATTGAATAAATACTGTTTAGACTCCCTAGAAAAATCATGAAGCGCTGTTTATTTCACTTGAATCTTTGCTCCATTGTATTTATTTTTGACTAGTTTGTTTGTTTTATGTATATATTATAAGCAATGTCAAGTTTTTCCAATATTGTGCAGCCCTATCAGCAATGGTCCAAAGTTTGACCTCACAATGTGGGGCAGTCATGTGGGTCAGTCATGCTACGACTCCTTATCTGAAAGCCACACGTGTGGGGTTGAACCTCACAACACAGATTTAGATCTTGGGTGATAGAGTTTCAGCATTAATGTGAAAGGTGAGTTGTTGTTAATCATCTCCAACAGTCGCACTCGTGCTGGAAGATGTGGGTCAGCAAACACAGAAACCCAAAGCCATCCCTCACGTGCAGGGAAAAACCTGATAGGAGTGTTTTCCAATGGAAAAAAACAGCATCGGCTTGAGGTGAGACGCATATTATATGAATCTAAATCTACAGTGGCAGAAATGCTTTTAAGGAACAGTTTATTTTAAAATTGGTTAATATTGTAATCGTTTAAATGCTGTTGATGAAAAATAAGTCGACAAGAGGGACTTGTTGTGGAGAATAGTTGCAGATTAAATAGGATATGATTTTACTTGATTAAGCAGCATCTAATATCAGGGAGTGATTGTGCACATTCACTCTGCTCCTCGCTAGGAAAGTCACTTTCAAGGAAAGTCTGTTTACTTGGCGGCCATATTTGTTACACCCTCAGAAAGTACATCTAAAGGCTGATTTATACTTCTGCATCAAGTGATCGCCATGACCCACGACACCTGCCTTGGGCATGCATTTATACTTCTGCGTGCTGTCCAAAATGTTAGCTGGCACTAGGATTTTATGTTCCTCTGTGTCGCGTTTCTTCACAGGTGTTTTGTTTTTTCTGAACGCTGCCTTAGGCCCAATCCCAATTCTATTTTTTGTATTTTGGGATTTATCTTTAGGAAATCACTGAACGCATATATTATGTTATCATAACGATCTAATGTGGCAATAAGATACTGTAACTGTACTGTGTATTTACACAGTGGCCGTATTCATCTATGTAAACAATCAAAAACAACCTTAACATTATAGCAGACACTGTAAAAGGCTAATTCTCAGCCACTAGATTTTTCTGACAGGGTATTCGAGTGTCAATGTCGTGGAACTGCTGTACAGGAGTTATGATTATGGATTATAGATCGCAAAATTTAGCGTTTTTTGATGGTAAAACACGAACGAAGTTATGAATATATTAAAACATGTTTGTTTGTCGTAAAAATTCGTAATAATGACAAAAAAATACTAATTTGTGGATCTCCTTACTTCCGGGTTTAGCAATACTGCCGTTGTGGCAGGTGTATTCTGGGAAATTTCTTACCCCTTCGTTTCAAGTGTGCTCCTGAAAAATCTTCGTTCGAAGGGCTGTATACCCCTTTCCCTTAGCCCTACGCCTTCAAGCTAAAGAGAATTGGGACACCACTACCCCTTGACGTGAATGTGCAAAACGAAGGGTAGGGGTAAGGGGAAGGGCTAAGTGGTAGAATTGGGATTGGGCCTTAATGTACAAGTAGCTCAAACTCGTTCATTCAGAGGTGGGAACCAGCGGACGTGCAACAACTTTAAGGTAAGGTAAACACAAAACGAAAGTTTTGACATGACTTAAAGGGATAGTTCTCCCAAAAATAAAACAATTACTCACAATTTACTCACACACAATGGTTCGAAACATTTGAGTTTCTCCTAATTCTGTTAAACACTAATGACAACCATTGTTTGTAGCCATTGACTTCCATAATGGGAAAACAAATACTATGAAAGTTAATATTCAGGGCGGTCGCAATATCTATTTTTTGTCGTATGATATATTGCACCAAAATATATTGCGATTAACACTATTATTGTCATTTTAAGACATATTTTCTCGTTATATAATGCCAGAATGACAATATAATATCATCACAATGCAAGTACATCTTCCCATGAAAGCATAATATTTGATTCTTGAAATATTTCATTAAATTATAGTCATTTTAACAATTTAATAATTAGGCATTGGAGTCTGAATGTAAAAACGTATATCCTAAACGAATAATTAATAATAAACGTTAACCAAAAAGTGCAAGGTAAAAAGTAACAGAGGCTGCAATATCTGCTACCAGATCTTTTTTCATTTGTCAGACACCCACATGAAAATATACTATACTGATTTATAGCAAATACAACCGTGTTTTTTTTACCATAGTGACACTGACAGCTTCAATAGAAATAGAGATGTTGCACAATAAGCTAAAATGTTGCTAGAATTGGTTTTTATGTATGAGTGATATATATTGCATCACCAAAAATAATTGAAGTCATGTCCATGTGTTGTGCGATAAGTCCATATATTGATTATTGCCACAGGTCTATTAATATTTACACGTTTTCAGCCTTCTTTAACATCTTTTATTGCGCTCAAGAGAAAAAAAAAGGTAAATCGGGCTTGAAATAAGTGAAGGGAGAGTAAATGTTCACAGAATTACCATCATTAGGCAAACTATCCTTTTAAAATCATAATAGTACTTTATCATAATACTATGGAAATAAATTCTAGAAATAACATGAGAAGACAAAAATAAATAAAAAGCCAATTTTTGAGGCATTCAGTTAGACCTGGGGTGTCCAAACTCAGTCCTGGAGGGCCGATGTCCTGCAAAGGTTAGTTCCAACCCCATTCAGACAAACCTGGTCTACCTAATCAAGCTCTTACTAGGCTTTCTAGAAAAATCCTTGCAGGTGTGTTAAGGCAAGTTGGGGCTAAAATCTGCAGGACACCGGCCCTCTAGGACCGAGTTTGGACACTCGTGATTTAGACAGAGAGTTAATGAAGTGCCAATCAATAGTTCTATATAAAACGCAGAACTGGTTTATCTGAGGACAGATATTTTTAGGGCATTGACTACTATCACTATGGGCACAGAATATTATTGCAAGGCATGACAAATCAAGTTCAGGAAAGCACTTACAGAAATATATCTGTTCTTAAAAACAAGTGAACTTTCCATTTTAACTTTCTGTTATTAGGGCTAGGCGATATGGCAAAAATGCAATCTTGATACTTATTTTACATGTTGAACGATAAAGATATATATTTCAATAGAAGTTGTTAATACTTCTAGATTTACGAGTACCCCAACAATGCCTGAAGCCACAAAAATTAGAGGTTTCAATAAATGGCATAACATTTTGGGTGAATAAATTTTCGGTGGCCAAAAATTCGGTACATCTCTAATATCAACACACTTTTAGATTTCATTTGTTGCACATTTCTGCTGTTTGTTCGGCCCTTAGAGTGAAAAAAAGTCCAGCGCTTATTATTGCTATTGACATAAATTTTATTGCGATTCCATATAATATTGTTTATCGGCCCAGCACTATCTATAATAACTATAATGTTTAGAAATATCTTCAGGTTTCTTTCTCTATATATTCTGAAGACTGTAATATAAACATCATGTGGCTGAATTTAAGAGCTCATTGGGATTGTGGTGCTACATTATGCATAGTCATACTCCACAACACACTATTTTTAGGTATGTTCGATTTTCTGCCTGATTACAAATCAAGTGTCTGTCAGTGATTCATTGACTGAAGGTTGTGTTGAAAGTCAAATCATGAAAGTCATTATCAGCCATAAATGACACTGCGACAACTATTAATTTCTGTGTTTCATCAGATTTATACTTCCGGCAAAAGTGCAACTGATTTGAAATGTGGTGCAATCAACCTTCATTTGCTCGGTGTGTAAAATGTAAACATATATTATTAATTAAAATAAATTGTTTGTTTAAATATTAAGTTCTGATATTGGACTCGATGAAGCTTCAAATCTATTTTTGGTATATTGTGTGTTACAGTAATTATATATTTTTTTTAGTTTTTTTGGATAAATATTTTAACAAGACTTCTAGATTGTGACAAAAATCATCAAACGAGCACAAAGTGTAAATTATAATTTTTATTACATGTATATAATTTATAATTAATATAAATTGATCTCGAAATTATAAATCTGTGATCCTGCAGGATAATCCAGCTAATTATGTTAATCATAAGTTAACAAAAACTCAATTGTTCTCTAAAATCTTAAACGTTTGGTGTGGTGGTAATGACAGAAGCATTAAGTACTGTAATTTTGTTACGTAAAATAAAAAATAAAGTGAAAACCCACATATACTCCAACTGAACAGAAAATATTCATAAGATTAAAATTGAATTGAAAGAAAATTAGAAAAGAAATATTAAACAACAATATTTGTAAGTTAGTTAATAACCACAATAAAAAAAATGAAATAGAAATTTTATAAAAAGAAACAAAAAGCAATATATTACAAACTTAAGTCTATCTTTATGTTAGAAAAATAACACACATTCACATTAGTTTTTATGTGTTTTGGAACCACATAAGGATTAAGATAGTCTAAAGATTTTTAACTGCTACTCACACAAAATAATAATACATTTCATAAAAGTTACACAGTTAATGTGGTAGCATTAGCAGTAGCCTTACAGTGGGCTCTAACACAGCCATTTCAGTTTTAAAAGATATTTTGTTTGTGTACATGTCAAACAAAACCAGAGTAAAAAATTTATGGAGGTAAAGTTGGTTTTACATTCATACATTTCAGACATTTCAGAAAAGCATTCTTTGCAAATTCTACATAGTGAAATCATATAAGCAGCCGATGACTATCAAAGTAAAAACTTTGTTTACAGTCAAATAAATAGTGCTAATGTTGTTATGAAGTCATACTTAAATGTGATTTTAGTCAGAATATTCAAAGTACCATATTAAACAATATAGGGAGCATGTCATAAGTTGGCACTGAACAAATGTGCAAATATAAAACAAAATTTACCTCAATAAAAAAGTTATATATTACAATCTTAAGCCTATCTTAACCTTGGAAAACACACATTCACATAAGTTTTATATTTTTTTGTTTTATTTGTTACTTTTTAGGATTAAACAGTCAAAGATTTTTAACTGTTACCCAAAAGAAACCAATGATTATAACAATAATAATAATAATAATAATAATAATAATAATAATAATAAGTTTCATAAAAGTTACACACCCATTATATTTTCCCTATATTGTTTATTATGGTACTTTGAATATTCGGTCTGAAATCAAATGAAAGTATGACTTCAAAACAACTAGCACTATTTATTTGACTGAACAATGTTGTGCTTTGATAGTCATTGGCTGTTAATATCCTTTCTCATGTAGAATTTGCAAAGAATACCTGTATTAAGTTACAATATTGGACTTTTTGGTATATGGTGCTTTACAGTAATTATATTTTTCATTTTTTGGATACATATTTTAAAAAGACTTCCAGATTGTGAAGAAAATAATTAAACTAGCACAAAATAACATGTATAACTTATTATAATTATATATAATTTATAATTAACAACATAAATAGATCTCGAAATTATAAATCTGTGATCCTGCAGGATATTCCAGCTGATTATGTTAATCATAAGTTAACAAAAACTCAATTGTTCTCTAAAACGGTTGGTGTGGTGGTAATGATAGAAGCATCAGGTACAGTAATTATGTTATGCAAAATAAAAATAAAGTAAAAACCCACAAGTACTCCAACTGAACAAAAAATATTCAAAAGAAAACTGTGAAACAGACTTTTCTTCATTTCAATACATTAAAGTTAAAGATTAAAAAAAATCCAGCATATCTTTTTAAAACTCTCACTCTCAAATATAATAAGAAAATAAATATTAAACAAAAATATTTTTAAGTTATTTAATAACCACAATAAATGTGATTTTAGTCAGAATATTCAAAGTACCATAGTAAACAATATAGGGAGCATGTCATAAGTTGTCACTGAACAAATGTGCAAATATAAAACCAAATTTACCTCAATAAAAAAGTTATATATTACAATCTTAAGCCTATCTTAACCTTGGAAAACACACATTCACATAAGTTTTATATTTTTTTGTTTTATTTGTTACTTTTTAGGATTAAATAGTCAAAGATTTTTAACTGTTACCC
This sequence comes from Danio kyathit, assembly GCA_903798195.1. Lineage (NCBI taxonomy): Eukaryota > Metazoa > Chordata > Actinopteri > Cypriniformes > Danionidae > Danio > Danio kyathit. The sequence continues at coordinate 49,609,859 of LR812533.1, forward strand.
AAAAGAAACCAATAATAATAATAATAATAATAATAATAATAATAATAATAATAAGTTGGTAAGTTTCATAAAAGTTACACACCCATTATATTTTCCCTATATTGTTTATTATGGTACTTTGAATATTCGGTCTGAAATCACATGAAAGTATGACTTCAAAACAACTAGCACTATTTATTTGACTCCGAACAATGTTGTGCTTTGATAGTCATTGGCTGTTAATATCCTTTCTCATGTAAAATTTGCAAAGAATACCTGTATTAAGTTACGATATTGGACTTTTTGGTATATGGTGCTTTACAGTAATTATATTTTTCATTTTGTGGATACATATTTTAAAAAGACTTCCAGATTGTGAAGAAAATAATTAAACTTGTATAACTTATTATAATTATATATAATTTATAATTAACAACATAAATAGATCTCAAAATTATAAATCTGTGATCCTGCAGGATATTCCAGCTTATTATGTTAATCATAAGTTAACAAAAACTCAATTGTTCTCTAAAACGGTTGGTGTGGTGGTAATGACAGAAGCATTAGGTACAGTAATTCTGTTATGCAAAATAAAAATAAAAAAAAAACCCACAAGTACTCCAACTGAACAGAAAATATTTAAAAGAAAACTGAAACAGACTTTGCTTCATTTCAATACATTAAAGTTAAAGATAAAAAAAATCCAGCATATCTTTTTAAAACTCTCACTCTCAAATATAATAAGAAAATAAATATTAAACAAAATATTTTAAGTTATTTAATAACCACAATGAAACTGAATAAACAGAAATTAAATTTTCCTAAAAAAAGAACAAAAAAGTAATATATTACAAACTTAAGTCTATCTTAATCTTGGAGAGAAAAAAACACACACACACACGTTTACATTAGTTTTTTATGTGTTTTGTTACTTTTTTAGGATTAAGATAGTTTAAAGATTTTTAACTGCTACCCAACATCATAATAAGTTTCATAAAAGTAACACAGCCATTATATTTTACATTCAGACAGTGGTAGCATTAGCAGTAGCCTTACAGTAGGCTCTAACACAGCCATTTCAGTTTTAAAAGATATTTTGTTTGTGTACATGTCAAACAAAACTCGAGGAGTAAAAAAGCTATTGAGGTAAAGTTGGTTTTACATTCGTACATTCAGACATTTCAGAAAAGTATTATTTGCTAATTTTAAATAGTGAAATCATATAAGCAGCCGATGACTATCAAAGTACAACATTGCTCACAGTTAAATAAATAGTGCTAATGTTTTGAAGTCATACTTAAATGTGATTTTAGTCAGAATATTCAAAGTACCATAGTAAACAATATAGGGAGCATGTCATAAGTTGTCACTGAACAAATGTGCAAATATAAAACCAAATTTACCTCAATAAAAAAGTTATATATTACAATCTTAAGCCTATCTTAACCTTGGAAAGCACACATTCACTTAAGTTTTATATTTTTTGTTTTATTTGTTACTTTTTAGAATTAAATAGTCAAAGATTTTTAACTGTTACCCAAAAGAAACCAATTAATAATAATAAAAATAATAATAATAATAATAAGTTAGTAAGTTTCATAAAAGTTACACACCCATTATATTTCCCTTATATTGTTTACCATGGTACTTTGAATATTCTGTCTGAAATCACATGTACAGTAAGTATGATTTAAAAACAACATTAGCACTATTTATTTGACTGTGAACAATGTACTTTCAATGTAGAATTTGCAAATAATACCTTTCTGAAATTATATTATTAAGGATAAAGTCTGAATGTGTGAACATAAAACCAACTTTACCTCAATTTTTGTTTGTGTACGTGTCAAACAAACTCGATAAGTAAAAAAAGCTCGTCTTAACCTACCCTCCAGCAAACAGATGCACGAGTGTGTCTCTCTGGCTCATCTCGGCTCATGCTCTCCGGGATCAACCGGACTGGGCAGCAGAGTCATAAAAGTCCGTGTGGAGCTCATGCGGGTGGGTGTGAGTCCAACGGCCGCTCCTACACTCAGTGACCGACCTCAGTGCGTCTCAACGCGGTTACACCCCCAGCAAACCCCCGCTGATCGATCCGCGGTCGTTTCTTCCACTATAACTTCTGAAAGCGAGCCTGTGGGGAAGAAGTGACCAAATATCACTGATCTGGGTCAAAATCCAAACTGCAGGTCCGATTGAGGGGGGTTAAAAGCGTGCACGTTTTCCCCGTTCGCAGTTCATAACCTTCGTGAACATTCACACATTCTCACTCCTGCGACGTAAACGCGGGGCTCACAGTTCACTCTGGCGATGGACCAATCAGAGGGCGAAAAACATAAGCGTCACTAGAGCCCGCCTCCCCCAAACTCCTTTCACGTGATCAGTGCTCTTTTATACAAACGATTTCGTCAGAATTTACTGGAATACTATTTCATTTGTTTTAGTAGCTATTAACGTTTAACATGTGCGCTTTTGTCCTCTCTGTAAAAAGTGGCAAAATAGGCTATAAAATCAGTGTTCTTACACCTTTTCCAATGTCAAATTTATACACTTTTCAAGGACTTTACAGCTAATTTTCCAGCAGTATATAAATGTGGCAAATTACAAGTACATACACTCACTGGTCACTTTAATAGGTACACCTTACTGGTACCGGGTTGGACCCCCTTTTGCCTTCAGAACTGCGTGGCATAGATTCAACAAGGCACTGGAAATATTCCTGAGATTTTGGTCCATATTGACATGATAGCATCGCACAGTTGCTGCAGATTTATCGGCTGCACATCCATGATGCTAATCTCCCATTCCACCACATCCCAAAGGTGCTCTGATGGATTGAGATATGGTGACTGTGGAGGCCGTTTGAGTACAGTGAACTCATTGTCATGTTCAAGGAACCAGTCTTAAGATGATTCACGCTTTATGCCATGGTGCGTTATCCTGCTGTATAGCCATCAGAAGATGTGTACACTGTGGTCATAAAGGGATGAACATGGTCAGCAACAATACTCAGGTTGGCTGTGGCGTTGACTCAATGCTCAATTGGTACTGATGGGCCCAAAGTGTGCCAAGAAAATATTCCCCACACCATTACACCACCACCACCAGCCTGAACCGTTGATACAAGGCAGGATGGATCCATGCTTTCATGTTGCTGACGCCAAATTCTGACCCTGCCATCCGAATGTCGCAGCAGAAATCAAGACTCATCAGACCAGGCAACGTTTTTCCAATCTTCTATTGTCCAATTTTGGTGAGTCTGTGCGAATTGAAGCCCCAGTTTCCTGTTCTTAGCTGACAGGAGTGGCACCAGGGGTGGTGTTCTGCTGCTGTAGATAATCTGCCTCAAGGTTGATCGTGTTGTACATTCAGAGATGCTTTTCTACATACCTCGGTTGTAACGAGTGGTTATTTGAGTTACTGTTGCATTTCTATCAGCTCGAACCAGTCTGGCCATTCTCCTCTGACCACTGGCTTCAACAAGGCATTTGCGCCCACTTGAACTGCCGCTCACTGGATATTTTTTGGACCATTCTCTGTAAACCCTAAAGATGGTTGTGCGTGAAAATCCCAGTAGATTAGCAGTTTCTGAAATATTCAGACCAGCCCGTCTAGCACCAATAACCCTGCCACATTCAAAGTCACTTAAATCACCTTTCTTCCCCATTCTGATCCTCGGTTTGAACTGCAGCAGATTGTCTTGACCATGTCTACATGCACTGTGTTGTTGCCATGTGATTGGCTGATTAGAAATTTGTGTTAACGAGCAGTTGGACAAGTGTACCTAATAAAGTGGCCGGTGAGTGTACTTCATCACATACTATTGCAATTGGAAGCCCAGCATTGAGCTACTGTAACATTTACTGACTTAAAATAATTTACTCATGTTAAATGTGTTATCGTTCATCTTAAATGTATATTTATTTAAATTTCATGCATTGTTCACTCTATAAGCTGTAATCTCCATGCTTTTTCATCTTCTCCCACTTTTTTTTTTCATTTTGTCCTATCCCAGGATGCAGATAGAAAAAAGGCAGATAACATTTTATGCACATGCAGAAACTCCAGAGATTTTATGCGACAGCAAAATAATTAATTTTTTAATAAAAGTTTATTTTATTTAAATAGCTAATTATTATTATTACAATATTTAGTACGACTATGGAAGCAACACAATTACATTTTCAAGCAGTTTTATGCTGATTAGTTTAATGGGTCACGAAACACCAAAACACATGTTTTGAGCTGTTGACAGTCATATATGTGTCCCACGCTGCTATAAACACTATTAGGACACATATATTGCACTAAAAAGTGAAAATTGGTTGTTTTTGCGTTATTTTGAGCAAATTTGTTCTTCCAGTTTGAAACTAATTTTTGAAGCTGCGTCACGGAGATTAGATAGTTGCGTGTATTCCAGCATAGAGACTGGATATCTGTACCTGTGAGTGCATCGTGATGTCTGTGAGTGTGCAGCATTAATTCATAAGAAAGACTTGGTTCAAACCAATTAGCGCGCTTTATTGTGTATGCGGTGCAACTTTATTATTATGCATGATAGCTTCAAAGACTGTTTAACCTGTTTACAGTGTTCAGACGACAGAGAGACGCCACGTTGTGTTGCCAAAACAAGTGGAAGAACAAGAATTTGGAGACATGGGTCGTCAGTGTTGTGTTTATTAATGTGCTGCGTTTATTAATGTGCTGCAACGAAGGTTTTGTTTTCATTTCCTGCTATGAGAGCGCAGCTGGACTCACGTGTGGATTACAGTGCAGGCGACAGAAATGCGTTTGTAAGGAACATTTTTTATCTGAGAGCTTTTCGCATCTGGAAATTATGAAATCCGAATTCGCCGCTCGTCTCCTTTTAAAAAAGACACAGTTCACAGTTCCAGTTGATTGTCCGGTCTCTACAGATTTGGTAAGTGTGTGTGAGAGCAGTGCCCTTTGTTTGTTTATTCAGATGGCAAAGTTAGTTCATATCGTCAGCAGTGCTCTTTCAGTTTTTAAAGACATACCTCAGTCAAAATGGTTTAGTTACTAAGTTTTCAGTACGTTAATATCATATCACTGCAATATTATAGTACAATATTACAGACTGAAAGATCCGCTGTAAATGCTGCTCTCCGAATGTAAACACCTTAATCAAACTATTACTGTCGTGTAGGATTGTCGCCACATTTTGTGACAGGATAGTCTATACACACGGCTTTCTGAAGCTACCTACCGAGTGCATCTAAGTTTTTTTCTCCCATTCGCCGTGCGGTATCACACATCCCATTAAAACTCCTCTCTCCAGCAGTTCCTTGCACACAATATGTTGATTGTCAAGGGGGACATGCAGGAAATTTTCCTGAATAAAAAGTGCCAAACTGCAGTTATAGTCGACAAATTAATAATTTGACAAATAATTCGATAACCAATGTCCATGTAAACACAGTCACTGTCTTTCTCCCCTGCGTCTGTGTGTTTGTTTTGCCGGTGAAAATCAGCGCGTGCCCAAATGAAAACTCCCATTTTTGTAAAACCTTCCCTCTTTCCCTCCCCTGACACTCCCACCTAAACAGAGCTGGACATACCCACTTTCCTGAATTTTTCCAAACTAGAGGTGTGAAAACACCCTGCTGTGACAGGGGGGTTTCTTGGCCCTTTAAGTATTTTCAAGGATTTCAGCACCTGAACACTCTCTCTCTCTCTCTCTCTCTCTCTCTCTCTATATATATATATATATATATATATATACAAACACCGCTCAAAATGATGGACAGCACTCTTTGATACCATACAATAGTTTATTTATTTAATTAAAGCATTAGTTTTTAGTATTTTAGTTATATAAAAAAGCTTTGAAATTGACTTTATATTTTATATAAATTCTATGCATTTATATCTTGTATATAAAAAGTTAGTTAATAAATAATAAGCAATTATCATCAATAATAATGTTATAAAATAATAATAGTAGAAGTAGTAGTAATTGTAATAATAAGTCTGTCTAGACTCTATACTGCTCAATCCCAATTTATTAAAAACATTTCTTTAACTTTTTTGTTAGTTTAATAATGTAGCCTAAGTGTTTCTCTTTCTTTTTAACTTGTATTTATTTGTTTTTAGATATTATTATTTTTATTATTGTAATGTTATTATTCCTTAAAAGAAGAGAAAAGAAAAGTGTTTTTAATTAGAATTTCCTGTCACCTGATTTCAGACTATTATTTTGTTTCTTTTGGCATTTGCAAAGAAAAATGATGTCACGTTCAACATGGAAAATCTTAAGCTGTACTTTGAGAGCAAATGCAAACTTTGTGCACAAAACACACTTTTGTTGACACTGTATGTCTTCCAATACAAATTAAAAGCATAGTTTACTGTTTTCCCCTGCTGAAATGGACCACACATCTTCATAACACTTATACGTTTCTTTTGTCTGACATCAGAAGTGTGCTGTACAACACAAAACAAAGAGACAAAGAAGATTTACTCTATTTAAAGTGTGATGAATGGTTAGTTGCTTTACCTGAATGATGTTGATCATGGTTTTATTTAAAGTCCTTGCTTACACATCTTTAACCTAAAGGATAAAAATAAAACATAGTCTATCCTCTAATCAATATATCCAGTATTCATTCATTATCTTATTACTAAAACAACATATCCTATATTTCAAGAGTTCACACTTAGCTGATGATTAATAATAAAGCTTGTTTGGCATGCTGTCCCGGGAGAGAGCCCTGAGCTCATGAGATCCTCGAGCCCGGGGCTCCCTCCCGTTGCAAGACGAGAGGGGAGATCGAGCTCAGGTAGATCTCGAGAACTCCCCCATCGTAGTGATTGAAGTGCAGATAGTAGTTCTCTTTAAAGAGATAGGTACTAGATAGTGAGCAAGTCTATAGTGTTGATTAATAAATAACTTAGGTTGCATGTTTTTAATTGGTGGGAGGAAACCGGAGGACCCGGGGAAAACCCATGTGAGCACGGGGAGAACATGCAAACTCTGCACAGAAAATGCCCGCTGGTTTGGTAAAGCCTAGAACCATTGACATTCTTGCTGTGAGGCAACAGCGCTAAGCGCTGGGCCACCGTGTCACCGATCTAGAAGAGAGGAGGAGTAGGGGTGGAAGGGGGGATTCTTCAAAGCGAAGATAGTGGTGATATGAAACCAGGGGTATTTATAGTAGCTGGGGATCATCTGATTGGTGCGAGGTGATTTGGATAATGTGGGTCCAGCCGCTAGCAATCATAAGCACGTGATCCTCTCGAAATTAGTTTATAAATAAACTTCAATAATTATCAGATATGTACAAAAAAAAAAGTAATTAACAAACACATTTGCAGCTACTGTTTCTGTGACAGATAAAGAAAACAAGATGAAAATAGCGCATATCTCTATCTCCTCTGCTGTCTTTAATAGGTTGTTTCAGCAAACAGGCTCTTTGAACTTTGTGTGATCATATAAACATTACATGTGAATCTCCATTGAAAGTGATTCAATCTTCTGTTCATCCAGTTTGTGGGGGCATGTGGGAATTTAATTAGAAAAATCACGAGTGAGAGTTTCAAACATGCATTAACTTGCCTTAAAGGAACACTCCACTTTTTTTTTGGAAATAGGATAATAGGCTAATTTTACAACTCTAGACTTAAACAGTTGAGTTTTACCATTTTTGAATCAATTTGGCTGATCTCCATGTCTGGCGGGAGCACTTTTAGCTTAGCTTAGCATAGATCATTGAATCAGATTAAACCATAAGCATCACAAATAAATAAAGAGTTTCAATATTTAAAACTTGACACTTCTGTAGTTGCATTGAGTACTAAGTAAAATGGGAAATGATGGAAAGTTGCTATTTTCTAGTCAGATATGGCTAGGAGCTCTACTCTAATTGTATAATTAACATAAAACAAGTAACTTTGCTCCCTGAAAATAGTTCTAAATAGTCACAAGGAGTCTTGCTGCAGACCAGGTGCCAACGCAAGCTGAGACTGCATGCATGTTTTTAATGTGTGCACCTAACCCTGCCCCTAACCCAGGGGTGTCCAAACTAGGTCCTGGAGGGCCGGTGTCCTGCATATTTTAGTTCCAACCCCAATTAGACCCACTTGAACCAGCTAATCCAGCTTTTTCTAGATATACTAAAAACTTTCAGGGAGGTGTGTTGAAGGAAGTTGGAGCTAAACTATGCTGGACACCGGCCCTCCAGTACCGAGTTTGGACACCCCTGCCCTACTGATTTTTAAGGCACTGTGTAATATCATTGCACTACTGCAGCCATGGCACAACAGTAAAGTTCTTTGATTATTATGCCAGAATGAGAGTATAGTTCCTAAGCATATTGGGCAACACAGGCTCATTGTGAAGACGTACCCCAAATACATTTCTGGAGAGCGCAAATTATGTAGCCAGAGGTACTTTGCAGAGGTTATGGCTGTATTTCGTCTTTAAAATGAATGCTACAGGGCGGTATGACGCCGCTGATGGCCTCTGGTTTTTTTTTTTTTTGTACTACCAGCTAACCGCTTACCTACATATTGATCCACCCACCCACTTGCCTAAACCCAACCGACTGTGTTTTCAAAAGCAATCCAGAAAAAAAAAAGCCCTCATGGCCGCCTGATTTTTATCACATTTTATTTACTTGGTTATTTAAATTTTTGACTTTTGTTTTACCTGCTTCCTGGAATCGTTCTTCACCGGACTTGAACCCCGTTGTTGCGGTCAACTCCTCTCTCAGGCGGCCATGAGGGCTTTTCTTTTTTTTCTGGATTGCTTTTGAAAACACTGTCGGTTGGGTTTAGGCACGTGGGTGGGCGGGTCAATTGGTGCATTTGAAAACACTATTGGTTGGGTTTAGGGAAGAGAGTGGGCCATACCTGCCAACATTTGGTTCGTAAATTCCGGGAGACCACCGGGGGGGGGTGGGGGGGATTACATCATACGCTAATTTGCATATTACTGACGTCATCGCATTCTACTGTTTAACAGCCTATGGTAAATAAATGGGGTATTTTATATTCGCACTACGCTTTATGTAAGCTTGTCAATTTAACTAAATTTATTGCTGTTTGAATACAGTATATCATTATAGATGAGTAGGGAATTTGCAGTAATCTCTCAGACGTAATATACTCAGACAAGTTCTGAAACTCAGTTAAAACATCTCTGATTGTGCAACAAGAATAAACGGTCAAATTAAATTGTTAAAATAAAGGAGAAGCAGATCGGGTTGACTGTACAAGGGAAATACCTTCAAACTGCCACCTGTTCTAAATCATTTGCCGTCGGTACGCTGAGAGGTGCTCTGCTTTCAGGCTGCAGGGGAGGCTCGTTGAGAAGAGTAGGGACGGTACAGTAATGGACAAACGACAGTATATAAAAATCGCCAGTAACACACAAAAAAGTCGCTAGATTTGTCGCTAGTCGCTTTTTTGAAAGTTTGTCGCTAAATTGGCAACATTAGCGCAAACTGAAGCGCGGGGAGCGGGAGGAGTGAGAGGTTTAGGGAGATGGGGGCGCGCGAACTGTAGCGCGCGACCGTCACCGGAAGAGCACAAGCGCCAAGTTTCAGCCCGGACTGTACCAAAATGCTGAGGAGCGGGGGAATTCCGGGAGTTTACCGGGAGACAGACCAATACGGGAGACGGGTCTGAAATACGGGAGACTCCCGGGAAAAACGGGAGTGTTGGCAGGTATGGAGTGGGCGGGTCAGTCAGTCAGTCAACAGCTGCCTCTGGTGGATTTACGCGAGAACAGCAGGCGCTATGGCACTCACGTATGAAATTAAAGAATAAAAGATTTTAAAAAATGTACCTCCTGGGATGTATTTCGATCTCTCCAGAAATGTATATAGCGATACAAATCAATAATGAGTCTGGGTTGATAGTGGCCTTACTCTTAGTACACGTTATACACAAGTGTCAAGCTTTAAATATTACAATTATTAAAATTTGGTTGTTTTTGAGTGGGATGCTAATGGTCTAATCTGATTCAGAAGTAAGCGTTCCAGAAATCGTCTGAACGTATTAAAAATTGATAACACTCGACTGTTTAACATTAGGGGAGATTTATTATTATTTTAAGTGGAGTGTTCCTTTAAATGGTATGGAAACATGAAATGGTGGACACCAGGGGAAAGTATTTGTTTTATGGAAGTTTTTTGTTTTGTTAATGTTAATTAGTGTAGTTCACTGTTTATTCAAAGAACCAATCTCTATAATCTGACACAGCTCTGCTGTAAAGGGATAGTTTACCCAAAACTCAACATCATTTACTATTGAAAAAACAGCCGTTGATTTTTTATTCCAACTATGGATGTCAGCTCACTGTAAAAATGTAATAAAAAAGTCTACAAAAAAAAAGTATTTTATGTTGCTTTAACTTATTTTAATAAGTTAATCAGGTTTCAGCAAAATATTTTAAGTTATACAAAGTTTAACTTAACATTATTAGTCAGTTTTACTGATATAAGTTGAGATGACTAGAAAAGTTAATTTGATTCAGCTAAAAAATTTAAGCCAGCAATACTTTTTTACATTAGACGGGTCAGCACTGAGAGTTTAACTGCTTATCAGACCTTTAACCATTTAACAGGCATCATAATGGCCTGGTTGACCTTTAGTCCATAGGTTTTATTATTAAAACCCAAAAACTAAATGGAAAAAAGTATTCATTGGATTTACTCTTTTTTTTTTCAAGATAAGTGGTTGCAAACAATTTATATGGGCTGAATTTAAACAAACAAATTAAATTTAGTATTGCTTAACTTAATTTGTTTGTTTAAATTCAGCCCATATAAACTGTTTGCAACCACTAACCTTAAAAAAATACTAAATCCAATGAATCATTTTTTTTCAGTGTATCAAGAATATCTAGTCTGTAAAAATGCTGGATTTCACACGATCGATTTGTGTTGGGACGACATGAAGGAATTAAGCTAACTTATTAGTTTTGACAAATTTAAGTGGAGTGAACATAAAACAGTTGCGTTCTTTCCCCAAAAGCTCAAGAATTGTGTTGTTTTAGCTCATTTTAAATAAGTACTTTAAACAAACAGCAAGCATAAGTGTTTGAGTGTAGCCTTCTAATCTATTTATGGGTTAAATGGGTAAAATTAAAATTGGGTGTTAATGTTTATGTTAGGGTTAAATGCTTTTAAACACATTTCTAAAAGATTGCAAAAAAGTGATAGCAAATTATTTTATCGTCTGTGGCTGACAGAATAAACTTCTGCATTGAAATAAGTGACTTCATAGGCTAAAATAACAAAATATAATCAAGATATGTCATGATTACTAGTGATCCAGGCTTGCAGATTGCTGATATACATTCACTTTCACCCGGACTACGATCCTGTCATCATAAGAACTACATATCCCGTCACACACAGCTGTTCCGGTTCCACTTTGATTACACACACAGCTAGGAGCTGCTCAAAGACTGATTGCATGGACCATATATACTGCACACACAGACTTGGCTAAGTCTTGTTGGTTTACGCCCAGTAACATTACGAAGCGTTTTCCTTGTTTAGTCCCTCCATGTTTGACCCTTGCCTTGTTTTATTGATTATCCTGCCTGCCGCCTGTATCAACCATCTGCCTGTTACCTGAAAAGGCTTCCGGATTTCCCTGCATGTTCCCGTTTGCTCCAGTCTTTCACCATTGCCTGTCTGACTACACTAAATAAAGCTACATGTGGATCCTTGTCATCCAACTCCCTTGTGTTTACAATATGTTAGAGTATGTAGAGTTACAATAACATTACAACAGAAGAATAACATTTTACCATAATCAGAAAAAAAAACATTTCAAATTTTTACGTCAGCAGTTTGCAACTTTGCAAGGATGTTCATTTCTCTAAAAATGTCAACATAGGCTAACCAGCATTTCTGATTGCAAAAAAAGTTAATTTAATACTATCTGTGGCAGGCAAAATACACCATAAAGTTTTCATTTTTGTCTTCTTATGCCAGTAAAACTATTAAATAACAAAATATAATCAAGATATTTTACTATTTAGGGTCTTTAGAATTGCTGTGGAACATTACGTCAAATTGTCTCAGATTAATCAAAGAAATGGGTAATTTCTTTAATAAGAATGTGAGTTAAAGTGTTAAATACAAGCACAGCATGTATGAACACATCAACACAAAAATTATTTACAGTTACAGGAGAGTTGTGGAGTACAGAATGGACAACAATGCTAAATAAACCATATAATTATGCATACTTACATGCTTATTATTACTGTCCTTCAAAAGGGAGGAGTAAATATATGTTATTCTGCACCAAGGATAAACATGGTGTGTGTTCATGTGGTTGTTGCTGACATGAGCATAAAACTAAAAGACGTTTCATGTATAAAGTGAACACTTGACCTGGATCCTGAAACCATTGGTGGTTAAGTCAAGCTTTAATGTCATTGTTCTACATGTAAGGGCATGAAGTAGAATCAAATATCAGTGTTTTGTTAGGTCATGGTGGTAATTACACATAAATATACTGCAATAGAGCACAGCTAAGAATTTATTATTGAAATCTGAAACCTTTACACTAAGAACAATTGACTGCACATAATCATATACTGTGAGTTTGTCCCACTGTAGTGGATTACTGTTGTTTCATAACAGGTAAACATTTTGGTTCTCCCAGCTTTCCCCCCAAGATTGTATTCATTTATTATTTACTATAAAACATATGTGGTTTGTTACATATTACATATGGGTTAGAAAGAAGTTGGGCATTAAAGGAACATCATAGATGGACAGACAGATATGCAAAAGGATGGATGAATGGATGGATAGACACGCAAAATATGGACGGACGGACGGACGGACGGACGGACGGACGGACGGACGGACGGACGGACGGACAGACAGACAGACAGACAGACAGACAGATAGATAGATAGATAGATAGATAGATAGATAGATAGATAGATAGATAGATAGATAGATAGATAGATAGATAGATAGATAGATAGATCCAAATGTCAGACAGAAAGATAATAATTAATCGGTTATGTCGCGTGTATATGAAAGTACCCAATGATATCTACTGTACCGGCGTCTATGTCTGTGACCAGCAGAGGGAGCAGTAAAACTCTTAACAATAATGTCTGAAACACGGGCGCACACACACACACACACACACACACATACACGCTCACTCTCTGTTTGTATTATCAGAGGAGCTGCTGTGAGGCTCTCTACAGGGCACAGTCTGCTCATTCTTCACGGACAGATGGATTATCGGTCGGTTCGGGTCTTCTGAGCAGAATTTCACGGCTATGTTCGGTCAGGTAACGTTAAAAACAGCGGGTTTCCCTCTTCTCGCGCAGTGACGTGTCTGTACGTGTGTGTTTGATCTGCTGATCTCGCCGCGTCCAGAATCATTATTATTCCTACAGCAGTTTTCCACACGCATTCTTCACATTTTTAAACGACTTTAATGAAGGCGTAGATTTAGCACTTTTAAGATCATGAACTGATAATATATACGACAGATAGCCTATATATTATTTAACGGGAAACACCGTCGCTCCAGTAGTAAGATTTAACACTGTGAGACAGTCATTTTACGTAAACTGCATTATTAAAGGCGTGCTGTCATCTATAACTTCGTTGTATACTTCTGGCGACAGCACGACTGCAGATAACATGGGCTTAATTTTTTTAAATATTAAAATGAATGTATATATGTAAATAATATATATTTAAACAGAAATGTAGGCTACTATACATTTCTAATATATATATATATATATATTAGCTTTTGTCCCCTGTTTGTATCTAAATACTTTTTAAATAGCATATATTTTTGGACAGACAGATATGCAAAAGATAGATATAGATAGATAGATATGCAAACGTTAGATATAGACAGACAGACAGACAGACAGACAGACAGACAGACAGACATGCAAAAGATGATAGATATTGTATCTAAATACTTTTTAAAGGTGCTGTATGTACGTTTTTTACTTTTCTAAAGCATAAAATACCATAATATGTGTGCAGATATCTAAGAAACATGCTATGTGAACATTCTTGTTTATCTGAAAAACAATGCTGAAGTTAGATATTCTGCTTTGAAAATGTGCTTTTCGTGGAGCGTCTGTCTTTGTTTTGATGTTTTTAACCTGTCCACTGCCAGATTAGCCAATTATATTTCAGCACCCCGGGTTACCTTGGTGGAAAACAGCATATTTAATTCATTCATTCAGAAAGGCTCTGAAAGCATGCGCCCCTGACCAAAATGCGCCCTCTGGTGGACAGTAGCAGACTCCGAAATGAGACGCAGATTCAGAGTTCCACATGAGGTTATTAATTAGCAAATAATATAAATATTACAAACGTAAACATTAGGTGAGCAGGTTACATTGTAACCCCGTGTCCTAACAACACACTACGTGACGAGATTTGAAGAGATAAGCAATTTGGCTGTTTGCACCAAACGAAACACGACAGAAATTTAAATACAGCCATTCAGAAGCACAGAATATGCACTCACTCACGAAATGGTAAGGCTTATAATATATTTAATACATATTAAACCTCTTTAACATTATTAAATGTAGATGCTGAATCACTGATATGTGTTGGTTTGCACTGAGTCACAGTTCTGAATTTCAGTTTCAAATAGTTTGTTTTATTTTCAATATCTGAAGTGAATCTCCTGCTCCTTTTAGTAGTGTAGTGTGGCAATAAATGCCATGTAAAAAGCTACCCCCCCCCCCACGCCACTGATGAGGTTTACCTGAGGTGATCATTGTCAGTTTTCTGTTGTTCAGCTGCAAGAAATAGAAGCCGTTTCTAACATATTAATTTGAGTTGTTGGTTAGAACAAAAACTCCTTTTAATATGGAGAATAGTATTTCGATCGTTAAGCTTGATTTATACTTGAGCCTGGCGCCGTGTCGTGGAGCTCTACTGACTGCGCGCGCACCTCATGAAACGGACGAGGCTTTTATACTTGATGCGTTCGCCATTGTGATATTCTTTAAAACGACAGGGGGCGGTCAAAAGAAATCCACCGTAAAATTAGACGGATAAACAGAGAAGTAGTTTTTTTTGGAACTATGTCATATCATTAATATTATTGAAGATTTTTTAAACAAATTATTTTTATTATTTTGTAATGATTTTAGAGATTTTTATAAGCATTCAATAATTTTTTTAATCAAACTGATGGATCACTTGCTTTTGTTCATATCTTGGACAGTTTTACCTATTAAAGTTTTATTAATTACAAAATATTAATGACAACAGAACATTGTTCTACAAGTATATTTTGTTCTACAAATATATTTTTATTATGGAAATAATAAAAGCAAAAAAGTACATGTTTTTTTTAGATTTAGCCCGCTCCACAATTCACACATTACTATCTGGCTAGTTTCTGTCCTCTTCTTATGCTAAAAAGGCAATAATAGTCCAACATTCCTAACCATTATCACCAATAAAGCCTAGAAAAACAGGGCATCAGTATTGTATTCAAATATTCTTTTCCTTGTATCAAAGAAATAATTTGTTCCTCAATTATAGTTTCATAACTATTAAATTGTTTGGTAACACTTTATTTTGATGGTCCATTTGAGTATTAGTAGACTGTCTGCTTAATATCTGTTGATACTGACATTTAACAGTCCTTCAACAGACATTTAACTGACAATAAGAAACTTTGCAAGTACATGTCAACTTACACTAACCCTAACCCCAACCCCAACCCTAACCCCAACCTAACAGTCTACTTATAATCTAATGATAATTCGTTGCAATGTAACTTAAATTCAACAAACGGACCATCAAAATAAAGTGTGACCAATTGTTTTATATTCAAAATTGTAATATTTACATCAGTGTTGAAACTATAAATGGTTGAAAAACATATTCTGTAATTGTGTATCTGGGTCTGTATACACTTTTGCCATGCCCCTTTTGGCTTTAACAAACGTATCCCTCAGGTTTCTTCTTTCCCACTCCTGTTGCAATTTTATCAATTGGGTTATCCCCATGATCACGCAGGGACGGTCATAAAGATGTCTGTACAGGTGTACCTGTTTCAGCCAAAATCTCTTCAAAGTGTTTTATATTAAACTTAAGTCAAATGCAGCGGCCGAAACAATGTTGCGAGCACCCAAAGCGAACCTCCGCAAACACAGCGTTGACGTCACATTCGCCACGCTCATTCAAGCGAATTAGCGAGCGCGTCGAGTATAAACCAGGCTTTAGACTCACTCCTGTTGGTCCTCAATCTGGCAACCTGCGCTTACATTTGTTTTAATCCAGGAATGCAATACCTAGTTCAACCACTGGGTGTCAAATTTACATACTGCGCCTTTAAATAACATATATTTATATAAGTTTTAATGTGGATTTTTTTAATAGCATGCATAGAATACTTTATTATTATATATCATTATAACAAGCATAATAACTTTTGCCACAGTAATTCTTATTTAAAAACAATCAAAAATATGTGAAATGAACTTGATGACCCTATAATGAGGCATGTGTTTTCAACTTCTCTGAAAAACTGACAATATTGCTCTTTTCATTTCAGAAAATGAAAGCAAGTTAAAGTAGATGGTATTTTCAAGCCACTGTCTGTATTAATTGCCTTTTAAAATGAGTTTAGCACTCACTAGCTTATTTGACTAATCTGGTGTGACAAGTTTTTAAAGTGTGAATATTTCATGTCCCCCTTCCTCTTAAATGAGGCCTTGAATAATAAGTGCATGAAAACTTAAACCACTTTTCAATGGAGTATGTCTCACACACCTCAGGAGACTACTGACACGAGAGCCGCTGGGTGCTGCATTTTCTTTAACAGCAACCCCCCTAAAAGGTGATAAAGCCAAACAGTAGCATGGTTTCACATCTGAAAGTGTCAGTGCATATCCGTTTTCATCAGAGTCTTTCATAGTTAGCTGCAGAGGAGTGAAGGGTGTAGACATAGAAGCGTGGTTTAATGCCCTGATGATGTGGCCTCTGGGCTTTAAACATCTGTTCAGTTCATCAGCTGGGTGTATTTGTTGGGTATGTGTGTGCGCGTGTGTGCGTACACTTCAAATTTGGTCGAAAAGCTTGCTGTACGAATGAATTTAAAGGCTCAGCATCTGTATTTAAAGGTAATAACAGTTTCTGCTTCTGTGTGACTTGGGTAAATTACATGTTGCTTCCTTAGTACTGTGAGTTGTTTCACCAGACTTTGGTTTTCCTCTGTTGTTTTTGCTGCAACATACAGTTGAAGTCAGAATTATTCGCAGTCCTGTGATTTTTTACTTTTTTTCTTGTTCAAATATTTCCCAAACAATGTTTAACAGAGCAAAGAATTTTTTACAGTATTTCTTATAATATTCTTTTCTTCTGGGGAAAGTCTTATTTGTTTTAGTTTTGCTACAATGAAAGCAGTTTTTAATAACATTTTAAGGTCAATATTATTAGCCTCCTTAAGCAATTATTATTTTTTTGATTGTCTACAGAACAAACCATCGTTATACAATGACTTTCCTAGTTACCCTAATTAACCTACACTGTAAAATATTTGACCTTAAATTTACAGTAAATTACTGGCTAATAATTGCATTACTTTCACAGTAAGGTACTGTATGTAAATTCACAGAAAATTACTGTGAGGTACTTCATAATACCAATAATTCTGTAAATATTTCTAAATATCAAAAAAAGTGCCTGTACTTGCATAAAAGTTGTGTAAATGTGTATTAATTTCTATGTTGAATAAACTATTAATAGTGTTTGAATTCCTATAACGTGCAAAAGATATAGCCGTTTTTTACAGTAATTTACTGTAATCATGATGTCTACCTTAATTTCACAATACAATTCTGAATACATAAAATCAAACGGTTAAATCCTGTAAAGTGACAATAATGTAATTTACTGTGTAAAATTACGGTAACATGTTGTGAAATTCTGGGAATTTATTACAGTGTAGTTAAGCCTTTAGATGTCACTTTTAAGGTCCATGAAACCCCCCGTCTCAGCAGGGTGTTTTCACACCTCGAGTTTTCACACATATCGAGTGAGTGTCAAGTGGCGAAAGACAGAAGGGTTTGCGTGAAAAGGCGAGTTTCAATTCGAGCACGCGCTGATCATAGAGGCAAAACAAACACAGACACAGGGGAGAAAGAGAGTGACTGTTTACATGGACATCAGTAATCAAATTATTTGCCAAATTCTTAATTTGTTGACTAACTGCAGTTTGGCACTTTCACTTTCATTCAGGAACATTTCATGCATGCCCCTGTGACAAACAAGATATTGGATGCGAGGAATTGCTGGAAGAGTGCAGTTTTAGTGGAATGCTTGATACCGCACGGTGGATGGGGGAAAAAAAAAACTCAGCATTTCTCGGTAACTTAGCAATTACAGCAGATCTTTCAGCCCATAATATTGTAGTGATATTCATTCATTCATTCATTCATTTTCTTGTTGGCTTTGTCCCTTGCGGGGTCGCCACAGCGGGATGAACCACCAACTTATCCAGCACGATTTTACGCAGCGGATGCCCTTCCAGCCGCAACCCATCTCTGGGAACTTCCACACACACACATTCACACTCATACACTACGGACAATTTAGCTTACCCAATTCACCTGTACTGCATGTCTTTGGACTGTGGGGGAAACCGGAGCACCCGGAGGAAACCCACGCGAATGCAGGGAGAACATGCAAACTCCACACAGAAACGCCAACTGACCCAGCCCAGCCGAGGTTCGAACCTGCGACCCAGCGATGTTCTTGCTGTGAGGCAACAGCACTACCTACTGCGCCACTGCGTTGCCCTGTAGTGATATTACCATACTGTAAACTTATTAACTAAATCATTTTGACTAAGGTGTGTCTTTAAAAACTGAAAGAGCACTGCTGACGATACTAACTAACTTTGCCTCTGACGAAATGTAAACAAAGAACACTGAGACAGGACAATCAGCATGAACTGGAACCGCATCTTTTTTGAAAAGGAGACGAGCTGCAAATGCAAATTTTACCATTTTCAGATGTTAAAAAAGCTCTCGGGTAAAAAATGTAATGCAACACATTTTTGTCGCTGTTAGCAGACCACTGTCCACACGTGAGTCCAGCTGCACTCTCATCGCGAGGAAATGAAAACAAAACCTTCGTTGAAGCACATTTATAAACACAACACTGACGACCCATGTCTCCAAACAATTATTTTTTTCTTCCCCTTGTTTTAATTACGGTTGGCAACAAAACGCGGCATCTCTCTGCCGTCTGAACACTGTAACAAGTAAAAACATGTGTATAACGATATAACGAAAAAACAACCAATTTTCACTTTTTCGTGAAATATACGTGTCCTAATAGTGTTTATAGCAGCGTGGGACACATACAGTTGAAGTTAGAATTTTTAGCCCCCCTGAATTATTAGCCCCCCTGTTTATTTTTTTCCCCAATTTCTGTTTGACGGAGAGAAGATTTTATCAACACATTTCTAAACATAATAGTTTTAATAACTCATTTCTAATAACTAATTTATTTTATCTTTGCCATGATGACAGTAAATAATATTTGACTAGATATTTTTCAAGACACTTCTATACAGCTTAAAGTGACATTTAAAGGCTTAACTAGGTTAATTAGGTTAACTAGGCCGGTTAGGGTAATTAGGCAAGTTATTGTATAACGATGGTTTGTTCTGTAGACTATCGAAAAAAAAATTAGCTTAAAGGGGCTAATAATATTGTCCCTAAAATGGCTTTTAAAAAATTAAAAACTGCTTCTATTCTAGCTGAAATAAAACAAATAAGACTTTCTCCAGAAGAAAAAACATTATCAGACATGCTGTAAAAATTTCCTTGCTCTGTTAAACATCATTTGGGAAATATTTAAAAAAGAAACAAAAATTCAAAAGGGGGCGAATAATTCTGACTTTTACTGTATATGACTGTCAACATCTCAAAAAATGTGTTTTGGTGTTTCGTGACACTTGAAGCTGAATACTAAAATCTTGAAACATATAAAATATTCTGTACTGTCATCATGGCAAAGATAAAATAAATCAGTTATTAGAAATGAGTTATTAAAACTATTATGTTTAGAAATGTTAAACAGTTAAATTTCTGTTAAACAGAAATTGGGGAAAAAAATACAGGCGGGCTAATAATTCAGGAGGGCTAATAATTCTTCAACTGTGCATTTGCAAACGTGACATTAGTGTGTGTGTGTGTGTGTGTTGAGTATTTTATACTTTTAAAGGGATAGTTCACCCAAAACTAAAAACTTCTGTCATCATTTTCTCACCCTTTACTTGCTACAGACCTGTTTGACTGGTTTGGAAACCCATGACTATTGACTTATCATACTGTTTGTTTTTCCCACTATAGATGTCAGTGTTTACAGATTTCAAATTTTCTACAGAATTTCTGAAAACTTAAGTCTACAGAACAGAAAAAAACAAGCTAATAAATGTTTAGAACCACTTGAAGGCAAATAAATAAAAATATATTGCAATGTGTTATTGTGTTTTTGGATTAATTGTCCCATTAAAGCATTGCGGTCCTTTACAGTGCTCAGCATTTACAAGTACACCCCTCCCGAATCTCTCTTTTAAATTCATATTTTTAACAGGATGCTATACAATATTATATTAGTGTGTACTGAAGCCAAATCTGGAGCTTGTTTAACAAAATAACTTACAATAACGGTCCAAAACTAGTACAACCAAATTTATATATTATAGAAAAATATTAAATCCAAATTTAAAAAACAGGAAAAATCGAGAGAAGCAAAAAAATGGAAAAATTTTGTTGAAATTTTGTAGGTTGTAATTATTTTTTTTGCAACATTTTGCTTGAATTTAATTGTATTTTCTTTCAAAGATTTAAATATGTTTGGTGACGAAAGTATTATTTTAATAAATATATCTGTTTAATATATCTGTTTTCTTTAACAGCACCAAAATACATTGCCTATATTCACTGAGAAATGGATAAAAATATTCATTTTCAAAATGGGCTGTACTCAGGCCCGGATTAAGAATTCTGAGGCCCCTGGGCACAATGTCTTGTAGGCCCCCCTACAAGGCCGCACCTCTATAGTTGAATTAAAAATAAGATTAACATAATATTTTTTAAATAAAGTTAATCTATAATATTTTGCCCACATTTTTTAAATAAATGACATAGTATATATATTTATAGTCTACAAAGATTTACCTGATTTTAAAAGCATTTAAAGCACACTTTGATAAAAATACTTATAAAACTAGTGAAAATTAATGGATTTTAATATACTTGTTCAAGTTCACTGAAGCAGTACTAACATTTATATTTAAGGGTATTTTTAATGTATAATTCTACAAACTTATAATGCATATGATTTGGATATAACACCTCTCCAATCCAGTTCTATGAATCTGAGTCTTCTATAATACACACAACTGATTAATGATTCCTACTGTCTCCCTCGTGATGACGAGTAGGCAAAAAGCACTTGATTTTAAGGCTGAAAGTATCCGAAATCACACACACTGTACCAGTTCTCTCCTGTCTCTCTCCTCTTCAGGGGCTTTTTCTGTCTCTCTCTCTCTGTCTTTCTCTCCATGAGGTCGGAGAATATGGGTGAAGCAGGGCGACTAACATTGTAAACACAGATTAATTAAATTAAGATGTCGCTTACATTTAACACCAGGTGGAAAATAACTGTTTATAGAATATTTATTATTATTATTATCCTTATTAAATACCTTGTGACTCATTTGATATATTTTATATACTTTATTTAAATTTCTAAACAAAAACATTTCCTTTCTATTGAAAATAAATGTATTTCCAATCTGATATGTAATGGGGTAAAAAAGAAGAACGTGCTTATCAGACGCTCGATTCGAACCAGGTTCATGATCGATCGCCTCAAAACATGTTTACATGCGCTTTACGAGCTAAGCCACTTCCACCTGCTGTCTATCGCACTCTTTAGTTATGTTGTCTCTGTCGATCAAATGGCGCTGGTGGGAAGCACTCAACCAGCTTATTACAACGAGGTGCGCTATTTGCACTTAGCCTAAATAGACACTCCAAAATCAGCATTCCTTCGCAGGGGCCCCAAGTGTGCACAGGCCCCTGGGCCTGTGCCCATAATGCCCATTGGTTAATCCGGCCCTGGCTGTACTCAATTATGCTGAGCACTGTATATAGATATTTGCATTGCCTTTCAAATTGCATATTTGCAATTGCCTTTCAAAAACATAACAATTTAGATCACAGGTCTCAAACTCAATTCCTGGAGGGCCGCAGCTCGGCTCAGAAATATCCAATATAGAATAAATCCAATAGAAAGCCATAAAATGAAACAAAAAAAATCATAATGTATATAATAACTTAAAAATAATAACCTAAAAATAATCAACAATCAGTGCAAACATTTTTGTAAGGGTTAAATAAAACTTTAATCGTTAAACAAATCGTACATTTTTTTTTTGCCTTCTCCCCCTTTGTTATTTTTAAAGGTGGCAAACTCCTTTTTAAAGACAGTCAACTAGCTATTTTCAAAATTTTGCATTTACGAATGAAGAATTTAAGTAAAACATGTGAACAATTTGCAGTTAAGTCATAATTTTTGTTGTTCAAATGTTGTATTTTGTTTGTACATGCGCCATAATAAAAGCACTGATTTCATTTTCACCACTAGAGGGCGTGTATTCGCAACAAACAAATGCATAGATTGATGACAGTGTGGCTGAGTGTGAAATCATGGGAGTTGTGGTCTTCGTTACATCCTACGAGACGTCTGCAGAAATCCTGTTGATGGATTTAACACTTGCTAAAGGATTTAACACTTATTATCATGGTAGGATTATCAACGTCCGGTTCTTCAGCTCATGATAATGCCTAATTAACTTAATTAAGCCTTTAAATGTCACTTTAAGCTCAACACTAGTATCATAAGATCTAGTAAAATTTTCTGTACTGTCATCATGGCAAAGATAAAAGAAATCAGTTATTAAAAATTAGTTATTAAACTATTATGTTCAGAAATGTGTTAAAAAAAATCTCAGTTAAACAGAATTTGGGGGAACAATTATACAGGGGGGCTAATAATTCTAACATTTTTAACACTATTCTAGTGGTCATCGAAAAATGAATGAAAAAATTCTTACATATCATGCCTTGAAGTTTCTGTGCTCTTGATTTTCCAGGTGACAGTATTGGAGCTGCACATGTATGGCTGATGGACAGACGTCTGAACCAATCACAGGACAATGCTGGCACGGAGCCGTTTCATCCTGGTGCTGGTGGTGGGCGCATTGCTGGCGGTGCTGAGTTTCAGCCTGCAGTATTGTAAGTGTGTGAGCATAATGTATGATTTCAACAGCATTTCCTTTGTATGAACTTACAGCTATTCATACATAGACTCATATTTCCCCAGTGACTGCTGTGTGTGTGTGTGTGTTTAGTTTCATTGGGAATATCACCTCCTCTGCTGGATTGTATTTGCATTCTTGGTATGTGCCTTTGTGTGTTTTGTAATTCCAGAGGGAATACGGTCTCAATTACGCTGCATTCAGCACACTAAACAAAGGCATTTCCCTTGAAGATGTGCTATATATATCATGGGTTATTCCCTGGGTCAGTTGAACACAGTTTCAGTGGTTAAAGTTGTCAGTTGTCTACAAATTAGGAAAATGCAACTAAATGAAGAACATAAACAGTGGCTCTGTGCTCTTTGAAAACGTCAACAGCCTCTTATGAAAATACTATGGAAATAGCTTTGGTAGACTCCGTCAATACTTGTTTTTAGTGTATAAATGGACGGCACAGTTGCTCAGTGGTTAGCACTGTCGCCTCACAGCAAGAAGGTAACTGGTTCGAGTCCCATCTAGGCCAGTTAACGTTTCTGTGTGGAGTTTGCATTTTCTCCCCATGTTCACGTGGGTTTTCTCCGGGTGCTCCGGTTTCCCCCACAGTCCAAAGACATGCGTTATAGGTGAATTGAATAAATTAAATCAGTGGTTGCCAACCTTTTTTTTGTGTCTGAGAGCCCCTTTTTCCTCGGAAAATATTGTAAGGCCCCCCTTCACATTTAATGATAATATTGCTCATATAAGTTTGCAGTAGGTATGACAAAAAAGTTTGTTTTCAAACAAACGGTACGTTTTATACTATATCTAGATATGTTTATGCACAAATAATAGCCTAATGTAAAATATAAAAGCAAAACGTCAGTAGGCCAATTGCATTGGGTACATCTTGCGGCATTGGGGATGAGTCGTCTGCAAATGTCTTATTAATTTATACGGCCTCATGCATTTGTTAACAAGAACTTTGGCGCATATAATACACTGTGGCTGGGTCAGGGACTCCTTGCTTCGAGAAAATGCACCCCCTACAGAACTCACTGAGGCCCCCTTGTGGGCGGGGACCCCCCTGTTGGGAACCACTGAATTAAATTGTCTGTAGTGTATGAGTGCGTGTGTGAATGAGTGCGTTTCCCAATACTGAGTTATCGCTGGAAATGTATAATGCGTAAAACATATGCTGGAATAGTTGCCGGTTCATTCCGGTGTGGTGACCTCTGAAATAGACACTAATTAGAAGGAAAATGAATGAATGGTGTATAAATATGGAGTTTTCCAAAAATAGATACTTATAGCGACAAAAATTTACTTTGAAATATGCAATTAGTGCTGCACGATATTGGAGAAATCTGACATCGCAATATTTAGTTTTTCGGCGATATATATTGCAATATACTTTGTTATACTTGGAGAGAATTTTGGGTCACACTTTATTTTAACATTTTAGTTCTCGCTCTTAGCAAACCATTTTGACTTTTGTTTTAATAAACATCTAATTTGCTCCTTATTAAAGGGCCATGAAACCCCTCTCTTTCGGTTCAAGTCTACCTCAGGATTAAAAAAAAATGTTTCGAGATGGGCGTGGAGCGCTGCAAGGAGAAGGAGGAGTGGGCGTGGCCGGCAGTGCAAGGGAAAAAGAGGGGAGTCAACAACTGTTGTCAGTTGGCTCACAAAATGAGACACAAACCGTGAGGAGACCCATGATTTTACAGTTTACAAAGTTAAAAATCCAAAAAATAAACAGTAAGTAATGTAATGCCGGCAACGCAGTGGCGCAGTAGGTAGTGCTGTTGCCTCACAGCAAGAACGTCGCTGGGTCGCAGGTTCGAACCTCGGCTGGGCTGGGTCAGTTGGCATTTCTGTGTGGAGTGTTCTCCCTGCGTTTGCGTGGGTTTCCTCCGTGTGCTCCGGTTTCCCCCACAGTCCAAAGACATGCGGTACAGGGGAATTGGGTAAGCTAAAATTGTCCGTAGTGTATGAGTGTGAATGTGTGTGTGTGGAAATTCCCAGAGATGGGTTGCGGCTGGAAGGGCATCCGCTGCGTAAAATCGTGCTGGATAAGTTGGTGGTTCATTCCACTGTGGCGACCCCGCAAGGGACAAAGCCGACAAGAAAATGAATGAATGAATGAATGTAATGCCCTGCTACATTTGTTATTCATAATTTCATATACACACAACCACAATTTATATCATTATAAAGACAATCGTGTTTATATAAACACTATAAACTAGGAGGACTTCTTTGCTCCTCAATCCCCAGGTCTAAATGCAGACTCAGTGGATAGCAGTGCAGCAGGTCTCTTGCCCTGTCTATTCCAACCATTAACCCTGTCGGTAATCTGGAGGATTTTAAACATAGGCGAACACAGCAGCACTGATATAGGCGATGTGTCTGAATGGTAACGAACTCAACTGATAAAAGACAAAATCCACCATTCTCTAAATTCTCGTACAGCTCTACCAACAAAAATATTTGCTGCAAACCAACAGATTTGCTTATCCGCCCTTACAGCATCGCAGGGAAAAACATGCAACAAACCCCAGTGGATCATGGGAACAAACACATACGACCCTTTATGAACGGCTAAATACTACTTGCCGTGTACGGACGTGGTCTCACCCAGTCGTTGGGTCTTACAACTTGGCAGGTCTGCCTTGCCTTCAGAAAGCATGTGCTCCCATGAATAATTAAGAAGCAGGGTTTTCTTATTGACCTTATTCTTCAATGCGGAAATGCGCTCGTTTTTGCGATTGTTTTAGAACTTTCGATTCAGTTGCCTATGGGAGAAATGACTTGGAATAATAAACGGCAAAAAAACGGTCAAACCGCTTGCTCTACAAACAAGCTCAAAATTATCCAGTTTTTCCCAAAATTAAAGCTGACACAGGTGCTAATGTTGTCTTAACCAATGCTCAACACACACAAATCTGTTAGATTAGGTATTGGATTAGGCATGTAGAATAGGATCATACAGAACATGTGCTTTATAAGTACTAATAAGCAGCAAATATCTCAATAACATGCATGCTAATAAGCAACTAGTTAATAGGCTCTCTATTGGTCCCTAAAGTGTTACCGAATGTATTCATTTTGATTGACTGGGATGATTCTGTAGGGGAGTGAATCATGCATAACATGTAATAGAGTGGAGGATCTATGACGTCAATTTGTATGCAAAAACCCGGAAGCGAGTTAGCATTTTAGCAGTTCCAGTTCCCTCGTCCCAAAGTCAATGTGTTTTTTCAATGGGATTTCAGTTAAATTGCTTAAATAAGGTCTGTGCCTAGTAATGGGCGATATAAACGATATGCGATATAAACGATACAAAATTGGCCTACGATAGAGATTCTAATTCTATTGCACTATCGCGATAATGCATGTTTGATGACTCAATCTACCCGCGAAATTAAGAGCAACGAGCTGCAGCCGGCTGCAACGCATCATCTTGAATAAACAACAGTGCGACCATATGGCTGCGGCCGATATATTATTGGGGCGGCCCGGTTCTGTGTTCGCGAGAAACTGACTCGCATGCTCTGCATGCAGACCCACAGAGACGCGCTGGATACAGAAGAGCGCGAAGACTAAATAGACTGATCCAGCTCATTACAATACATTTTCCCCGGACATGTCCGAGAATCTGCTTTCGCTTTCGATATTAATTGTATTCATTTTTGCATTACTTTATTCGCAAACTTTGTCTGGTGCGTCTCAATCTCTCAGCAGCAGCAACACTACAGCAGACAGAGAGAGAGTGAGGGAGAGAGAGAGAAAGAGCAGATCAAGACACCAGTTGTAATTTCATTAGGAGAACAAAATGTTCAAAATCAAATGTGTTACCTTAGGCTGCAGGTTAGAAATATGTTTTTATTTAAAGTATCTGCAATACACAATTTTATTTGACTAATTTAATACAGGAAGTAATTTCAGTACAGTGTAAGTTCCTTAACTAAACACCAGTTTTTTTGTTCTCTGCAACTTGGCATTTAGGAACCAAGGACTAAAAAGAAAAGTCGTTCTTTCTAAAAGGCACTACATTTAGTTTATTTATCTGCAACATTGTGTTGTTTAATTACAGTTTTGCTTTTGCACAATAAATGTTCTCAAAATGACATGCAACCTTTCTTTATTTCTTAAAAAAAAATAGCAGTTTGGCTTTCCTAAGGGTCTATGTAACCTGTTCTGAAATGGTTCTATTATAATTTATATATCGCAATATATATCGTTATCGCAAGAGGCTGCAATGTATATCGCAATATGGATTTTAGGCCATATCGCCCATCCCTATCTGTGCCTAACACAAACTCAAGATACTTTCACGTTTTATTCTACGACATAAAACACATCAATTACATCACACTCTTGATTTTTTAAATCGGTTTCGCTTCTTTAAAAAGACGGTTGCTATCAAGTTCCTAAATGGAACTACAGGCGGTGTCGGAGACATTATACGTCATCGAGCTGAACTGGTCTGGAACGCAGCTCACTCGCATTGGGCATTTGGATTTGTCTGTGATTTAAGTATTTTCCTGAATAGTATTTTATTGTTTGTAGTATTTTTCTAATTGGGAATTCATATTGTGTGTAGATAATGCCTTCACTTAAAGGCTGTCAAGACAGATTAATCTGTTGATCATTTATTTTAGTCAAACGATATTATGGGGACACTGCTCACCAGTGCAACCGGTTTCTTTCCTGCTCTCAGTAATGCAAACGTGTGTAAAAAAACATGTTAACCATCATTTTAACGTGATCAAAAGATTTTTGGTCAGGGTTTTTCTTCATATGAACACATTTAAATCTGTCATAATACACTTCTCCTTAAAATGTATAGCACATGTGACTGTATGGGCTGCTTTTCGCTGTACTTTGTGACAAAAAAAGAGTATTGAATGTTGTTCTCT
Organism: Danio kyathit; assembly: GCA_903798195.1. Classification (NCBI taxonomy): domain Eukaryota; kingdom Metazoa; phylum Chordata; class Actinopteri; order Cypriniformes; family Danionidae; genus Danio; species Danio kyathit. The sequence continues at coordinate 49,638,085 of LR812533.1, forward strand.
ATCCATGATGGGACTTGGATGCATTTAATAGCTGTCCCTCACGCCTCATTTCTGCCATCTGTTACTAAGGTAAGCGGGCTGTGTGCATGCGAGTGATACACTTATTTAAACATGTCTTATGATAATACTATATAGGCACATTTATTTATACAGTTTTAAAATTTTACACCAGCCGTGAAGCAAAGCTAAATGTATTTCCCACGTAAAAACTATCCAAAAGGCACGTCGGTCTATGTGTTTTTGCGTATCTATTTGTTTATAATATATAGCGTGGATTATAATATAATAAACAGAGAGATTGACTCTTTGTCATGGACCATATTTCTAAAAATAAGCTAGAAAAGTTGTCTGTAGCAGGGTGGTGCTGACGTCACAGGCGAGCACCCTGAAGGCACTGTAGTCCGTTTATAGCCTAATGTTAGCTTTTCAGTTCTTGCGTTTGCATTTAAGATCCAAAAGTGCTCAAAGTTGTATTTTCGTGTGAGGATTATCCGGTTTGACAAAACGTGTAAGTGTAATGAATTGTGTTTGAACACAGAGCTTAATATTTGCCTATGGGAAAATCCTATAGGTATTTTATCGAGGGAACCAGTTTTATGCTAGCAGCCGATTAACCTACAAGGTGACGTCATAGTTGCTACATGCATAGATAAATGCAACAAAGCAAAGATAAAAGTAAAATAAACAGTGCTTGCATTATGGTTTTGTATATGATAATGTAAAAATTACACTGCAAAGTCAACTCAACATTGCATATCTTTGCAATGAGACTATTGCGGATGCACACGTTGCAATATCCATGCTGAAATTATATATTGTGCAGCCCTATATATGCAATAGTACTAAAAATGGTAGTTTTGCTCTAAATGGTACAGCAAACGATGGTCTCAGGGGACTGAAACAACATGAGGGATGAATAAATAATTATTGAATTATCATTTTTAGGTGAACTAATCCTTTAATACCAGGTGGAAACAGGACACTTAAGAAGTAAAATTTAGATTCTCTGACCTGAGAATGTTTGCTTGAGCTTGTGAACTGAAGACGTTTGGGGCCCACCAGATGACACTTTAATGACACTTCACTGCTGCTCGGTCTAAACGCAGTCTCTGAAATCAGCGAATGATGGAAATGTAGGTGAAAGCGAGCAGTCTAAAATCCTGGAAAGTCATAAGTGAGAATGTGATTTGCAGGAATATTTGTGTATTTTTCTGATACATGCATCAGTAAGATTGGCTTTTGAGACAGATTATGTTTAGATTAGACCCCAATGTCCCGTGTCCTTGACTGAAAATCCTCTTTCGCCTGGGACTGCGGTTTTCTCTCTCTGCCTCACAGATATCAGCAGATGTCACAGCGACAGCTACAGGGAAATCCTGCTACTTTAGTCATTTCCCAGCACAGATGGTAGGAATTTGCTAAGCCAACTCGGATGAAATGAAACTGACTTTTTTTGGGGGAAGGTATGCAGGGATTGGGCAGAAATCCTCTTAATACCCGCCCCTCTGCAGCATCGCAGACAATCACTTCAAGTCTGAGCAACAGGATTTATACATCTGTGTTTGTTTATAATGAAGCGCTGACCTTTGTCATTCTTACAGTCTCTGTCAAGCATTTCACTATCATTGCATTGTTATAACATATCACTAGTCACTCAATTAAAGGGGTAGTTCACCCAAAAATGACAATGACCTCATCGTTTACACTTCCTTTTGTATTTTAAAACCTTTATGAGTTTCTTTCATCTGTTGAACACAAAAGAAGATATTTTGAAAAATGCTGGTTTCTGGAGTAAAAAAATCAATTTGGTAGTCAACCAATAAACAGAAGTGTGTAATGCTGAACACTTCATGCTAACGTAGCAAAAGGGGAGGAGATATCAGGCACTGAGGTTGGATTCATTTATTTATTTTGGATTGTGCACGCAAAATAATTCCCGATGGTAAATATGGTTATACACCTAATTTTGTCATTTAATTTACTAATTTAGCAACCATTTAAGTCAGCATGAAAACAAAATTTACTCTTTTTTTTATGTGTTTAGCAGTGCTTGATATAAACCATGGGTCTCAAACTCAGTTCCTGGAGGGCCGCAGCTCTGCACAGTTTTGCTCCAACTCTAATCAAACACAGCTGATCCAACTCATCAATGTGTTCGAGACTCTTTTGAACACCTTGATTAGTTGGATCAGCTGTGTTTGATTAGGGTTGGAGCAAAACTGTGCAGAGTGGCGGCCCTCCAGGAATTGAGTTTGAGAGCCATATCTTTAGGGCGGAGCTACCAGTGTATGTCTTGTTTTTGTCCTGCCTTTGTCTATTCATCAGTTTTCCTCCATTTTGTTAACAACACCCAACACCCAGCTTCCAATGATCCCATTGGTTCCCAAATGTGGTTCCCCTTACCACTTGTTTAGCGCATTCACGTGAAGGGGTAGGGGTGTCCCAATTCTCTTTAGCTTGAAGGCGTAGGGCTAAGGGGAAGGGCTAGATACCCTTGAAATGGAGATTTTTTTAGGACCACACTCAAAACCAAGGGGTAAGAAAATTTCCCAGAATACACCATCTACAACGCAACATGGCTGCACATGGAAGGCAGTAGATGCACAAATGAGTGTTTTTTGTGAATATTATGAATTTTTACAACAAACAAGCACACGTTTTAATGTATTCATAACTGCTTTCGGGTTTTACCGTCATGCTTTAAGAAAAAAAAAAAAAAAACGCTTAAAAAAACCCAGCTAATTTTTGCTATCTATAATCCATAATAATAACTCCTGTATAGTAGTCCCACTACATTCTGACACTCAATGACACTCGAATACCCTGTCAGAAAAGTCTAGTGGCTGGGAATGGGCTTTTTATAGCGTCTGCTATAATGTTAATGTTGTTTGTGTGTTTACATAGATGAATATGGCCGATGTGTAAATGCACAGTATACAGTTACGATCTTATTTCCGCATTATATTGTAATGATAACATAATATTGTTGCCTTCAGTGATTTCCTGAAGATAAATACCTAAAAATAACGCAACTGGAAGAACTGCAGCAGTCATGCATGATCGTCGATCTCATATGAAACAAGAGATTACAATGACATATGATGACATGTGTGGGTGTTGTGGTGTCCCATTTCTTAGGGGTAAATTTGAAGCCCTTCCCCTTCACACTCTGTTTCAAGGGCCAAGGGGTAGGGGTACAAAAATAGAATTGGGATTGGGCCTAAACTGATACACAACACAATTGCCTGTTTATGTTTATAGTATGTCATTTAGAACCCAAAATGATGGGTTCCATAATCCAGTATTTTTCAAAATATCTAATTTTTGTGTTCAAAAACAAAGAACAAAGAAAATCAAACAGATTTTGAACAAGTGAGAGTAAATTAGGGCTGCATGATATTGGAAAATTCAGATTTTGGAATATTTAGTTTGCTGCAATATGTATTGGTGGAAATTATCTAACAATCTATGGAGAGTTCAAAACGACAGATTTTCAAACTAATTTAAGATGGTGGAAAGGAAGTTTTTTCTTTTTCAATTCGGGAATAAATTATATCAACGTTCTCTGTGTGATCCAAGGAATCTGCAAGACCAGTCTCATGACAATAGACAAAACTATTCAAAAGTCATTTGATAAAATTTGTATGATTTCTATAGATAGAATTTAATTGTTTCTCAATTTTACCCAGCTGAATTTTGATTGTAGCCCATTCAGTTCAAAAGTTATACCGATAAACATACAGTAAGTGAAACTTTGGACAAGTGGTGGCGCTAGAGAGTTTGAGTTAGAGAGTCCAAATTTGTTGTAGTTGAAGATCAGACTGTCCTCTATCAGTGTGCCAAAGTTTGCGCAAATGCCACAAATGGTTTATAGGGCTGCCATAGACTCCAAGAGCAATAGAAGAAGAAGAAGACGATGAAAGAATAATAATAAGAACTGGAGCGGATACAAAAGGCGCCTTGATCCCTAATAAACAGTGCTTTTTTTTTTTTTTTTTTGGGAAGTGTAACAGTATTCAGGGTCATCATAGTATAAATAATAATAATAATAACAATAATAATAATATACATATACACAGTTGAAGTCTTAAAGATTATTAGCCCTCCTGTATATTATTATTATATTATTATATTATATTATTAGTATAAGATTATTAGCCCCCCTGTATATTTTCCCCAATTTCTGTTTTTCAAGATACTAGTATTTAGCTTAAAGTGACATTTAAAGGCTTAACTAGGGTAATTAGGCAAGTCATTGTATAATGGTTTGTTCTGTAGACGATTGAAAACAAATATTCTTTAAGGGGGCTAATAATATTGACCTTAAAATGTTTTTTAAAATTAAAAACAGCTTTTATTTTTATTTACAGTTGCAATCAGAATTATTCAACCCCCTGATTTATTAGCCCCCTGTTTATTTTTTTCCCCAATTTCTGTTTAACGTAGAGGAGATTTTTTTAACACATTTCTAAACATAATAGTTTTAATAACTCATCTCTAATAACTGATTTATTTTATCTTTGCCATGATGACAGTAAATAATATTTTACTAGATATTTTTCAAGACACTTCTATACAGCTTAAAGTGGCATTTAAAGGCTTAACTAGGTTAATTAGGTTAACTGGGCAGGTTAGGGTAATTAGGCAAGTTACTGTATAATGATGGTTTGTTCTGTAGACCATTGAAAAAATATATAGCTTGAAGGGGCTAATAATTTTGACCTAAAATGGGTTTTAAAAAATTAAAAACTGCTTTTATTCTAGCCGAAATAAAACAATTAAGACTTTCCCCAGAAGAAAAAATATTATCAGACATACTGTGAAAATTTCCTTGTTCTGTTAAACATCATTTGGGAAATATTTAAAAAAGAAAAAAAAACTTCAAAGGGGGTTCAATAATTCTGATTGCAACTGTATATATAACATCATTTAGAAAATATATTTAAAAAAGAAAAAACTTCACAGGAAGGCTAATAATTTTGACTTCTACTGTACATCTTTTAATTTTTAATAAACATATTGCAATGTAATTGCGATGCTCAAACGATATACTGTTCAGCCCTAGACTTCATGATGACAGAATGTTTATTTCTGGGTGAACTATACTTTTAAATGTCAATGCAAAAAAAAAAAAAAGACACTGCAAAGCTAGTTCTGTGAAATTCTGCTCTTTGATCGTGACATTTTAATTGTCTTAAATGTACTTTTTGTTGTGAGGCGAGTTCTGCACAAATGCAGTCATTCTGTGGCTACCATCCTCACATTGCCTCTTTCCTTTCACCCCATGTGAGGTCATAACTAATTCATTTCCTCCTTTGTGGTTTTCTCAGCGTAGAGCTGAAAAGCTGTCTGAATGTAGGACAGAATTGCGTCTTAAATTAGCCGACCTCTCCTCCTCTTTCTCTCTTTGCTTCAGCTCACTCAAGCATGACTGATGTAGTTTTAAAGAAAGAGGCTCCAGGTCTGTAGAGACTAACAAGCGGCTGGAGAGAAAGAGGCCATACATTGAGAATGAGAAAGAGAGGAGTGAAGGATGAAAGAGGAGCACTTCTCATCTCAGTGAAGTTTCATCGCTGTAATACACACACTGCCAGCATGACGCACGATAACAGCCTTGAACGCTCGGCAGTATAAACACTGTCTGCACTCTCTGATTTCTGTCTATTGTATTTGTGTTTAGGTGTGTGTGATTCTTTCAGTACACTAAACTCAGACTTGAAGCTACAAAGAGCTCTTTGTGCGGTCGGCCTCTGTACAGAGCTCTAATGTGATTGGCTCTGAGCTTGAGCTAACGCGTGATTGGTCGCTTGGATTTTAGAGGAGGGATGGCGTTTGATGCTGAATTAAAACCAGTATGAGCTGCACACCTTAACGTATTGGCTTTAACATCTCCACAATGTCCACCGCTCTGCGTATAAACCAGCTAACCGTTCTACTTCTGTCTGGTGAGTTTAAAACAGTTGCTGGTGTAAGAATAGTTTGTAATAAGGTGCTTGTCATTTTTGTTGAGCAGTTTAGCTACTGTTAATTTGTTGGCAGTTTTAATCAGTTATTTTCATTCGTGTAGGAGTTTAGCTATTATTATTTTGTCAGCAGTTTTTATATTATTTTCTATAACTAGAAGTGCTTCAGAGTGGCTTGAATTTGTCAAATTGTATTGGTATATAAAAGATAACATGCTTAATGACTAAAAATGTTCTAAATGCATCACACTACTATGTGCATCAGGCTGTCAAAAATGCATGCAAAGTTATCTCGGTGGATTTGACTACTAGTTCTTTTCTTTAAGATCTGCTCTGTAAGAAAATAATTAACAGTTTCTGTATTTACATTTCACAGGTGTTTTTTGTGGTTTATTTATGGTTATGAATTGTTTTATGAGGCCTTGATATCTGCTTTGTTGACTTTTGATGTTGAAAATTCATCTCTGCAGTTTAACAAGGTAATGCTTATTAACATTTTAGTGGTAAAAAATAATATATAGAAAGTAGTTTGAGACTATATATTACATAAGAAATAATAGAGAGTAGTTTGAGATTATATATTACATAAGAAATAATATATATAGAGTAGGTTAAGACTATATATTATATAAAAAATAATATATAAAAAGTAGTTTGAGACTATATATTACATAAGAAATAAGATATACAAAGTAGTTTGCGACTATATATTACATAAGACATACAGTAATATATAGAGAGTAGTTTGAGACCATATATTACATAAGAAATAATATATAAAAAGTAGTTTGAGAGTATATATTTAATAAGAAATAATAGAGAGTAGTTTGAGATTATATATTACATAAGAAATAATTTATATAGAGTAGTTTGAGAGTATATATTATATAAAAAAAATATATAAAAAGTAGTTTGAGACTATATATTACATAAGAAATAATATATAGAATAGTTTGTGGGTGTATATATATTACATAAGAAATAATATATAGAAAGTAGTTTGCAACTATATATTACATAAGAAATAATATATAGAAAGTAGTTTGAGACTATATATTACATAGGACATAATATATATAGAGAGTAGTTTGAGACTGTATATTACATAAGAAATAATATATAGAAAGTAGTTTGAAACTATATATTACATAAGAAATAATATATAGAAAGTAGTTTGTGGGTATATATATATATATGTATATATTACATCAGAAATAATATATAGAAAGTAGTTTGCAACTATATATTACATAAGAAATAATATATAGAAAGTAGTTTGAGACTATATATTACATAGGACATAATATATATAGAGAGTAGTTTGAGACTATATATTACATAAGAAATAATATATAGAAAGTAGTTTGTGGGTATATATATATATATGTGTATATATTACATCAGAAATAATATATAGAAAGTAGCTTGCGACTATATATTACATAAGAAATAATATATAGAAAGTAGTTTGTGGGTATATATATATATATATATATATATATATATATATATATATATATATATATATATATATATATATATATATATATATATATATATATATATATATATATATATATTATATCAGAAATAATATATAGAAAGTAGTTTGCGACTATATATTACATAAGAAATAATATATAGAAAGTAGTTTGAGACTATATATTACATAGGACATAATATATAGAGAGAGTAGTTTGAGACTATATATTTCATAAGAAATAATATATAGAAAGTAGTTTGAAACTATATATTACATCAGAAATAATATATAGAAAGTAGCTTGAAACTATATATAACATAAGAAATAATATAGAGTAGTTTGAGACTATATATAACTTAAGAAATAATATATAGAAAGTAGTTTGAGACTATATATTACATAAGAAATAATATGTAGAAAGTAGTTTGAAACTATATATAACATAAGAAATAATATAGAGTAGTTTGAAACTATATATTACATAAGAAATAATGTGTAGAGAGTAGTTTGAGACTATATATTACATAAGAAATAATATATATAAATTCGTAAAGTAACTTAAAACAGACTGTCAGTTTATTACCAGGTTTTTGTACTATAATTTGGGATACCAGTACAGACATTATATCACTTTAAACTATTAAAAATGTCAATAAAAGTCACTTTTTTAAAGTTTCTTAATGAAACTTCAAAAAACATAAATAAACGGTGGGTAAACTATCACAAAATACAGAAAACTGATAATTTACTGATATTTTTACAGTTTATATTATTAGTGAAATTATTATTTATTTATTTTTATGTGTGCCAAACACTAATAATACGGCGATTTATTTATTTAAATGTTTAGTTTTCTGTAGCATATGCAACAGATCTTTTCGTTGTTGTTTGAGTAGTTTTATAAAGGCTGATTTCTGAAAACTTTAGTTTTTGTTTTGTTTTCATAACACAACAACATTTTTTACTCAAAGAAATAGAAGTGTAGTTACCATAATACACGAGACTCTTCATAAATTGCATTAGTGTACATAAAAATAGAAATATGCAGCTAAAATGTTCCTTCAAGTCTAGATGCTGGTCTCGTGTTTTTATCTGTCAATCATCCTGTCAGGCTCCGCCCTCAGCCCACATCACCAAAACTGTGCCCAGAAAAAAATTCAACAATCTGCAGCTCTGTCCACTCTCAATGTTTGTTCAATGAGGTCAGAACTGAGGAAGCTGGAAAAACTGTGTGTGTGCTTGTGTTTAATGACTAGTCCTTTCTTTCTTTCCCCAGTGCACCTCATTCCAACCAATCCAGTGGCGGATCAAAGGTCAGCGGGTAAAAGTCGAAAGCGTGTGAATCCAGTCCTCCATACGGATCCTCCGGCCCCAGACCCCATCAGAGACACACACCAGTACTGCAATTACCCAAACCTGACCGAGCACGGCTGGGAGGGTAAGAAACACACACATTTACCTTCTCAAACACTCTCTTAGATGTTTGATGATGTGTTTTTGTTGGCCGTAGGTCACTGTCCACCTGACTACAAGCTGCTGTCGGTCCAGGTCATGATTCGACATGGAGACCGATTTCCTTTGTACTCCATCCCCAAAACCAAGAAACCCGCTATAGACTGCGTCCTGTCAGAAAAGAGGTACATGTTCATCTAAGTCATCTGATGACACGCCATGCATTTCTAAACTCATGTACATCAACATTTTCAGGTATTTAATAATACAATATATTGTGGTAGTGAATGGACCACAAAAACACTGCAGATCCGGCAATGTGACTATTGCGGATGCGCACATTGCGATATCAATGCTGAAACGATATATTGTGCAGCCCCAGTAGTCAACATTTGAAGTGGATCAAAACATTTAATCAAAGATGTCTTTAAGCTATTGAACAACACCCATTCTTGTCTTAGGACAATTTTGAAAAACGTTGATCCACTTCAAACGTTGACTACGAGGGCTGCACAAAATATCGTTTCAGTATCGATATCGAAATGTGAGCATCCGCAATAGTCACATTGCAGGATCTGCAATGTTGACTCTGAATTATTATTGACCAAAATTTGAAAAACACATTTGACAACATTCAGTGGTCTGTGTTTTACCATAAAGTTATCAAGACATTAATTATTTATGTGTGGTTTTATCATTAAATTCAGTTTAAAAATATTCAGGCATAAGAAATTGCAATTCTAACTAAAGATTAATTGCTTTTATGTGTGTGTGTGTGTGTGTGTGTGTGTGTGTGTGTGTATACACAGTTGAAGTCAGAATTATTAGCTCCCTTTTGAACTTTTTTTTCTTTTTTTAATATTTCCCAAATGATGTTTAACAGAGGAAGGAAATTTTCACAGTATGTCTGATAATATTTTTTCTTCTAGAGAAAGTCTTATTTGTTTTATTTCAGCTAGAATAAAAGCAGTTTTTAATTTTTTAAGACAGCATTTTAAGGTCAATATTATTAGCCCCTTTAATTTTTTTTTTTCCTTGTCTACAGAACAGACCATCATTATATAATAACTTGCATAATTACTAGGGCCAGATGAAATCTGCGGAATTATTTTGGGAGTATCGTAAGTAAAACCTTAATATGTGAAATACAAAATAATATCTTTTTAACTTTTATTTAATGTTTAAAATGCAAATCCAATTAAATCCACTTTATTTGGTAAACAAAGCAAGTCTCATATAATATATTACGAAAAGACAGAAAATATTACTGTGCAAACTGTATTGTACATAAATCAGATGAACATTTTTATATTAGTCAATAATATTACTGTAATTAATTAAAAAACTGAATAAATATAAATTTACACACATTTCTTCAAGTAAATAAACAGAATTAATGATGGGCTAAAATCTGCGGAAATCTGCAACCTAGTTAAGCCTTTAAATGTCACTTTAAGCTGTGTAGAAGTGTCTTGAAAAATATCTAGTCAAATATTATTTACTGTCATCATGACAAAGATAAAATAAATCAGTTATTAGAAATGAGTTATTAAAACTATTATGTTTAGAAATGTGTTGAAAAAATCTTCTCTCTGTTAAACAGAAACTGGGGAAAAAAATAAACAGGGGGGCTAATAATTCAGGGGCTAATAATAATAATAATTCAGGGGGCTAATAATAATATATATATAATATATATATATATATATAATATATATATATATATTAGTGGTGGGCCGTTATCGGCGTTAATGTGCTGCGTTAACGCGAGACTCTTATCGCGCGATAAAAAAAATATCGCGGTTAATCTATTCTCAAAGTTGGGTGAGAGCTGGGTCTATTCTACGCAAGCTATGATGACTTTCACCTTGATAGTTTAGCGCGGATGTATACCTGACCGGTGAGCCGTCTGTGAAAGAAGTGCCCTTCTGAATCAAATCAGCAGGATGCCTGACTCTAACTGCAGTTCAGCAGTTTCACTTTAACTCACGAACATTACATTCATGCCTTCGTGACAAACTGGGGTATTAGACGCAAATAAATGAGTAAGGACAGGTGAGAGTGTTATGGAATTTAATAATGCACGCCAAATGAGAAGAAAAAAAACTTCCGCATTTCGCGATGTGTGTGTGTGTGTGTGTGTGCGTCTGTGTGTCTGTGGGGTCCTTTACTGACAGCCGCCTGTGTGGATCTTGTCGGAAAATATGGCGAAAAGTTCTACATGACGGTAATAGTTAGTCAGTAATGTCATTAATATCTGCATACTCCACGTCTCAATTCCATTTCTGTTTAGTTCAGTTATGACTTTAGTCGCATTAAGTAATCAAAAATCACTGTTTACATGGTAGACTCTTAATCAGAGTATTGTTTTAATCATATTAAAATCGTATTAAAGTATTGTTGCCCATGTAAACATACTCAATGCTTGACACCGTCAGGGCTCTGTGAACTTGCCTTCTCGAAGCAGCATTTTCTGTATGTACGTACATCAAAAGCAAGTATGAAATCGCTGTTTGGAGCTTATGTAGGCCTACAGTTCAACATTCATGTTTAACTGAATAAACAGTTAGTAAACACAAGTACATCTTATTGAACAAAATTTATTTTCATCACCAATTATCATAGTAGAACAGTTTCTCAAGCAGTTTGTGATGCATTTGGAAACAGGAGATGAGCCCCTGGTCTAATGCGTCACCTGGCTTGAGAAACCCGTTCTCAAAGACTTATTATTTGGGTAGCACACATATTCTGAATGCCTTCGGCAGAATTCAAATGAGCCATTTTAATCTAGATTAATCTAGATTAATTTTGAAATTAATCTAGATTAATCTAGATTAAAAAAAAATAATCTATGCCCACCTATAATATATATATACACACATATATGTACAGTTGAAGTCTGAATTATTAGCCACCCTTTGAAATGTCTTTTTATTTTTTTAACATATTTCCTAAATGATGTTTAACAGAGCAAGGACATTTTCACAGTATTTCCGATAATATTATGTCTTCTAGAGAAAGTCTTATTTGTTTTTATTTCGGCTAGAATAAAAGCAGTTTTTAATTTTTTTTTAAACCATTTTAAGGTCATTATGGCTTATTTTCTGAACGTACCAAGTTCTGTAGATGTTTCTGTTTACTTTCTGCTGTTTGTTCTCTTGTTTTTTTTTTTTTTTTTACTTTAGTATCTTGTAAAGCATCCTTATTATTAATATTATATCTTTCAATCCTTTGTTTTGTATTTATCTGTCATACGTAATATATAATGAAAGACTGCAAGAGCACATGATGCATCAATGTAAAGTGAATTTAAAAGGAATCAAAACTAATATGACATCACTTTAGAAGATGAGCTTATAGCTGATAACCACCACTGCACTACTGCAGTAAATGTGTACTTATGTTTATAACGTTTGTCAGGGCATGCAGTTTATGAATCGTTATCTGATTAATATTTCATTATCCTTTCATAAGCCACGCAGCCGTGGTTATGGCAACCATGAACAGTCACTGTAATGTGCTCTAAAATAACACTGTATTATTGGAACCAGTGGCATGACAAGTGATTTTGTCCATGATTTCCAAGAATGATTAATCACGCGCAGCCACCCATAATATTCCCATGATGTCTGAGATTTATGCATCATAAAAGTAATCCTCAACCATAAATCCTTCTGTCTTTCTGTCTATCACGCTCTAGTTCTTCACATACGCTCAAATATGCTATCGAAATGTAGACAAACAGTAAGAGGTGTGATTTGTGGACATATTTAGGAACAATCCGACCACAATGCTCTGACTTATATATAACAAAAGATGCATTATAATAAAACAATAAGGTGATCTGGCATCCCTGCTAGAGCTAAAAAAAAAATACCAGTTGTGTTAGATATAGCATACAGTGCTTCAGTATGCTGGACATCTCATGCTGAATTTAGGTTTTATTTAAAAAAAAAATACTGAAAAGATTATTATAAAGTGATTATATATATATACATACAGGGCTTAACATTAACTTTTTTGATCACCAGCCACTGTGGCTAGTAGATTTCCAACATTACTAGCCACTCGCCATTTTCACTAGCCACAATTTTCTTGTTGGGAAAATATACTTTATATGCATAAATTTGACTTTGACATGCTAACATGACTTGATTTAGCTGTGTTATGTCCACATGCCTTCTCATTCATTTTACTTCTTGTGTGTACTGTGTATTAGCTTGCTCAGTGTGCACGAGCAAATGGGTTGTGTCGCAATACAATCAGTTTCATTTCACATGACTTTTCAGGGCTCAAAATTAAGGATTTACCAAATTTATCTCTGACCACACCAAATAAGTATTTCTTAGCCACAATTTTTATTGTGTCAAAACAAGGAAAATATAGCTGTATAGGTGCACTTTTAAATTCAACAAAACTTTTCTTTAAAAAAAAAAACATTACATTTAAAAAAGAATTATTGTCATGTATCTAAAATATGCACAGTAATCTGTCCTGGCTAAAGCTCCCAGATCACCAGTTAACTACACATAAACTGGGATTGATCTCCCATTAAAGCAATGTTATTATAAAGAAATATAATTAAACCATATTAACAAAAATAACTGTAAGCAAAAGAAAGCGGGTGAAACATACCGTGTTTGATAATGAAAGGATAATCACGCGCACGGTTAATATAAGCCTGTAAATGAAAGCAGTGACCACTGTTGCTTACAAAAGAATATGTGTATTTTTGTTTTAATCTTGAGCTCTTGAAAGCAGCAGGACTGTGGGTGCACGATCATCACTCTTTGTCCAGTCTATTTCAAAGGGAGCCGATCGCACCAGTTGTGCTTCTTCTAGGCATGGTGACGGTTGCTTTGCGCAAGTAAACGGGAGCGCGCACGCGCACTTTTTAACAGTCGCGCGCATCACATCATCTGTGCGTGCGAGTGATCATCCTCTCGTTCGTTATTTACCTGCTTTCTGCTCGCGCGTACAGTTATTTTTGTCAGTCGTGTTGCTTCTCGATTCTAAGATCACATTTGCATGAATATTGGGCCATGCTTATTTTCAAACCCTGCTTTTAAGAAAACTACAATTTAAAAATTATTTGCAACCAGCCAACGTGGCTAGTGGAGGTCTGTCTAACCCGCCAGAGCTGAAATCTACCCGCATTTGGCGGGTGTTAATGTAAAGCCCTGTATATATATATATATATATATATATATATATATATATATATATATATATATTAGGGATGCAACAATACAGTTAGCTTACTGTTCAATACATACCTCGGTTTTTTAACACGGTTTTCAGTTCGGTTCGGTTCTGATGGCTTAACACATAAGTGTTTTTTTTTTATTGTTATTCTATTCTTAGGCAATAGGAACAGTAAGAAAGAGAAAAAAATTAAAACGATTTATTGCAATACTCCTTTATTTTACTCCAAAGCCAAGAAAGGTACACTAGTTCCTAGTGTATTGTATAAAAAAAAATTAACACTGAAATCTCACAGCTGCTGGTAGCCTATGTACAAACTGGGCAACATAAATTCCTACATTTTGAAAATAAACATGCATGTGAAGTTAATGAACATAAATCAACCATTCCAAATAAAGATATTTGTACTTCAGTAAATATAAGTAAACCATCTTAATTAAACTTAACACTGCCTTTGTTATTTTTATGTGTCTTTCGGAACCAGTTGGGTATGTTTGCTGGAAGGATTCAGTGAGGGATTGTTGTTTTTTTGGAGGACTTGATTACCTTCTCTGCTATTCTGCCTTTAGACAGTGATATTGCTGGGTGATGGCGCCGCAGATATGCAGTCATGTTGGAAGTGTTTCCGTTCGATTAGTCTTATACGTGTAACCGAAATGTACCCACACCGTGGATTTGAAAGACGTTGGCGCCCCCTAACTTTGGAGCATAATGATTGAATATTTACTCGCGGGGAGTACCAAACGGTTCAATATTGTATTGAGAAATGTGGCATCCCTAATATATATATATATATATATATATATATATATATATATATATATATATATATATATATATATATATATATATATATATATATATATATATATATATACACACACACACATACACACAACAATTTCCAGTTGGATTAGTCTAGCATTTGCATTATATCTGTGCAATTATCATTCAAATTATATAGTTGCAGTTGCATTGTACAACATTTTCAGTATATAGGTGCTTGCTATCGTCCCCAGCAGTTAACAATCATTCTTTTTTATATTGAAAAAAGCAGAAAGCAGTTTTTTTTTGTTTTTGCTGTTTTATTATAAACCAAAATGTTAATCAGCATTTATTTATCAACCATATGTCCCACTAAAGATGTACTAAGTCTAAAATGTAGGGTAGCTTGTCAAATTTAAAGGGTTTTCCAGCTGAAATCATTGTTATTATGCTTCCCCCTTGTGGATTTATATTGAAATGACACTTTTGCATTACTAACCTTGCATGTCATAATAATGATGCTTTCATGTTTCTAATTTTGCAGAAAGCCCTCTCACCCTCTCTTGGCCTCCTTCATCAGTCACATGGCTCTCGGTGGGCGTGGCCACTGGGATGCATCACTGGGGTCTCTGCCTCGATTACCCAATCACAGCACCTGTGAAATGGGAGAGCTTACACAGACAGGTAAGCAATCAGAATTCTGAAATACATATTATGTAATATAAATATATAGCTGTGGAAGAAATTAAAGAAATTTTCGACAATTCTGTTTCCATGGATTTATTGGGTACGGATCTGAATATTTGGTTTAGTCTTTAAAATTTTAATGATATATTCTCAATATATTTTAAATAATGTATAAGTTTTAAATAATATATTTTTAAATAATATATTCTTATTTAGGGCTTTTATTTTTCTTCTCTTAAAAAATGACAATTAACCAGAATACAAATGTGATTGGTGATTATTTTATTTTGATGCTTTTTATGCTGTTGTCTAAAATAAATAAAAACCTATAAAGTCTAAAAGGCCACATTTTTATGTTAAATTTGAAGGAAGTATCATCAGTGGTATTAAAAAAGTACATTTTGCTCAATCGCTCAATCGCAAATCGAAGCTGAAAAATATCAGCCGGTCTTTTAAAGGGATAGTTTACGCAAAATGTTACATTTACTCACTATTTATATACTCTCAAGTGGTTATAAACATTTACGAGTTTTTCTAGTGTAATGTCTAAAGTGATGACAACACATGTGATTTTGCTTGCATTTTAGGATTATGAGGCTGAACGGCATGAAATGCCATCAGTCTACAGATATTTCCCAGTATTTCTCTGTTGCAATCGGGAGATCACAATAATTAAACCCACCAAACAAGCAGCACAATCACAACCAGATAACTATTGTGTTTGTGATAAGGAGAAACGCTAAACACATGCAGGCATTTGTTCTTTCTATCGGTTTACTGAACTAGTCTGCAGTAGCAAAAACAGGAGACTCGTTAGAAACAGATGGCCAACCAAAAAGTAACTCAGGGTTATACAAAGTGTGGCCAACACAAAATACATACATTCCTGATATGTGAGCCCAATCTCATACTCAATACACTAAAATTACTATGGTATAAATACAGAACTACAACATACAAAAGAGAGAGATCGACCAGTTTTATAATGATTTGATCAGCTGTAGCCTCACAGCAAGAACGTCGCTGGGTCGCAGGTTCGAACCTCGGCTGGGCTGGGTCAGTTGGCGTTTCTGTGTGGAGTTTGCATGTTCTGCCTGCGTTCGCGTGGGTTTCCTTCGGGTGCTCTGGTTTCCCCCACAGTCCAAAGACATGCAGTAAAGGTGAATTGGGTAAGCTAAATTGTCCGTAGTGTATGAGTGTGAATGTGTGTGTGGAAGTTCCCAGAGATGGGTTGCGGCTGGAAGGGCATCCGCTGCGTAAAATCGTGCTGGATAAGTTGGCGGTTCATTACGCTGTGGCGACCCCACAAGGGACAAAGCCGACAAGAAAATGCATGAATGAATGAATGAATGATCAGCTGTAGTTTAAAATTACACTGTTTTTTTCCTCCTCTAAGGGCTTATTATGCGGTCTCTGTCGCCATCTTGTGGATGGCGCTGTATCTCAGAAATTATAAATATTCAAAATAGGCACTTTTTTTTATAAATAAACTGCATAGTTGCAATCTAAACAACTACATTCTCGCCTAAAAAAGCCTCAAAAGTACATTATGTTGTTCAACAGCAGCAGCATTTGTCAAACTGTAGTGAGATTATTGATCTGCTGTCACTCTATGTGGGCGGAGTAATACAGAAGGGGGAAGAGGCTGTAGGAGTGCTGATATTGTAGAATATCACACTGCTATCAGCCAATCAGATTTGAGAACCAGACAGAACTATATATATATTTTTTATTATTATTATTTTTTATTACAAATCTGAAATGTTTTGTGCATACTTACTAGTTTCGTTATTTCTTTCTTTCCTTCCTTCCTTCCTTTCTCAGGAGTTGTGCAGCAATTAAAAAACGGCGATCATCTTCGCCAGGCCTACATCACCCGTCACAATCTGCTCGCTGGTGATTGGTTGCCTCGGCAGTTGTGGGTGGAAACTACCGGTAAAAGCCGCACCCTTCAGAGTGGACTGGCCTTCCTGTTTGGCTTCCTGCCCCATTTTGATTGGTCACGGCTGACGGTGCGACAGCAGTGGAGTACGCTGTTCTGCGGCCAATCGTGCGACTGTCCTGCTCGTAACCGCTACCTGGACCAGGAGCAGCGGAGGCAGTATCGCCAAAGAACGGCAGACGCAGAACTGGAACGCACTTACGTAACAATGGCCAAAACATTGGCTGTGGCCACGAAAACGCTGAGGGCGGCCAATCCTGTGGATGCATTATTGTGTCACTTTTGTCACGGGCTTCCCTTTCCATGCTCCAGCACACAGACTTTATCAAATGCTCCAGATGAGGGGGCGTGTCTTACACTGCAGCACTTTGCTGTGATTCGTCGGCAACAGAAAGATGACGAATTTGAGCGTCGGGAGGCGGGGCTTTACCGACGTTATGCTGTGCTGGCAGCACATCCATACCTTAACCGTAGCGCAGCACGATTAGAGAGGATCGCCAGGGCATCCCAGATGCGCAAAGGCAAAGAAGACGCAGTTTTTGCATTAGCATCAGCTCATGATGTAACAATGGCACCTCTGCTAAGTGCACTTGGGTTAGAGGGAGCAGGATTTCCGAAGTTTGCAGCGCGGCTAGTGTTTGAACTCTGGAGTAGCCCTGAAACGAAAGATAAAGAGAGAAGGTCTGATAAAAAGCTGGACAATATGTTTATTCGTGTACTTTATAATGGAGAGGATTTGACCTTCGACACAGCCTTCTGTCGAGAACACAATCGCCGATCGGCTCAGCCGCTGTGCCCTCTGGGTAATTTCCTGTCTTTTGTGAGAAAGGATATGTTTAGTGTTGTTAATGCGACGAGTTATCAGCAGGCCTGCCACCAAACTGTACTGTAGAATATGTGAACGTGAATGACTGACAGCGAGGAAGCAATATGTTACCCAAATGTTTTATACAATTCTGCTATCACTTCATGTCATTTCAACGCCCCTGTGGAGCACAAATAGCATATTTTAGGGATGATTTAATGGAAAAATTGAAAAAAAAAAAGCAAAATATCATCCTTAAAGTCACTTTGATTCTCATGCAATATATTCCTAAGAGTTTCCAGGTGCTAGTTTCTGCATGTCTCTCGTTCATTGTGTGGATTAAGAGCAGCATGAACATTTTACAAAAGTTCTCCTTTTATTTGTTGTTCCTCAATCGAAAGCAATTTAAAGGGACACGAAAGGGATAGTTCACCCAGAAATGAGAATTTACTCATTTACTCACACTCAAGTGGCTCTAAACCATACCTGCCAACACTCCCGTTTTTCCCGGGAGTCTCCCGTATTTCAGACCCACCTCCCGGTTTGTCATTTCTCCCGGAAAACTCCTGGAATTTCAACCCCTTCCCCTAGTCCTCAGGTGATTGGTACAATCGGTAACACCCCATTCACATGGGGCTTCAGCGTCAACACTTGACAGAGGGCGTGTCTGAAGTTGGGGCTGACGCGATTGTCATAGCAGCGTCAGCCAATGAAATTAGTCAGAAATCGGCTACTGTCTGAAGTGGTGTATTTGCATACAGCGATCTGATTGGCTGGCGCTTCCGTCGGCACTTGAAAAGTTGAGAAAGTCCCAACTTCTGCAGCGGTCGACGCCACTGAAGCGGCGCCTACGGATCCACAATGCAGTGCATTGAAGCTGACGCCCCCGGATCGCCGACAGACCTGGCACCCCCCCCCTGTTAAACACAAAACAAGATGTGCATAGTGTCATGATCACCAGCGATCTAAAACACCAGAGATTGCTGGAATACATTCATCAACACATAGGACTACAAATCTGCTGGTAAATGGACTACAAAACCCAGTCATGCACCACACACACACAACCGGTTACAGAAGACTCAGCCTAAACATGGATCCAGCGGGTATTAAACTCATGCGTCTTCGTCAGGAAGCACAGTCATTGAGCAGCATCAGCTGTGAGAGTGCAATCAGTCAGGATTTGGAACCGGTGTGTGTGTGTGGTGCATGACTGGGTTTTGTAGTCCATTTACCAGCAGATTTGTAGTCCTATGCGTTTATGAATGTATTCCAGCGATCTCCGGTGTTTTAGATCGCTGGTGATCATGATAGAGCCCCCCCCTCTAGGTGTTTTTAGATCACTGGTGATCATGACACATAGTAAAAATAACTAATATGGAAGTCAACTGTTGTTTTTCCTCAACATTCCTCACAATATCTTCTCGAGTGTTTAACATGGAGGAGTGGAGGGTGAGTAAATGATGACAGAATTTAAATCTTTAGGTGAACTGTCCCTTTAAGGTGAAAAAAAAAAAGTAGAATGTATATTTTTGGGCACTACTAATGTTTTTGATGTAGTGTCGGGTCTATGGACCTTATAATTGTAAATGCACAGCGCTCGGTACACTGCTAGTCACAGAGAATCAAACTGAAGGAAACATGTTTACAGTAATCACTAGGATGGAGATTTTAGGATGTATGCTGTGTGAATATGCACATCTGACTGTTTTAAATGTGCATTGCTGATGTCAAGGACTGTTTAAAAAGCACACCAACCCAGACAAACAAACATCACTTGTTGAAACACCTCTTGCCTTTATAAGTCAGTGATCATTATGACAATCCCAGTGGTGTACTATTTTAATTTTTTTTAATCTTAAGATGTCATTTTTAGGTCACAATTCTTAAATAATTGTAATAGATTTAGGGCACTTCGCCACTTTATTCCTGCAGTGACGGGGAAATGGATGTTATTTGCATTTGACATCTCCTTTAGACATCCTGGATGAGTTCTCAATTAAATACTGTTAGCAGAATGTCTTGTTTTTAGCACAGTCATGTTGTCCTGACACATTTCTTACAGACGTTGTGTGCATTTCTCTTTTTATTTTCCGTAGTTTTGAGGACTTATTAATTTTTGTATCATGAATGTTGTTATTGAGATCTGTATATACTGCCACATTCCAAACCTCGAAGCACATTTTTCAAATAAACGAACCAATTTTGTCTAAAAAACTTCACTGAAAATGCACATTTGTGACTTTCTGCCAATTTCTGTATTATATTCCGTCCAATATCCACCCACTTGGACAAGAAGAGAACTTGTGAATTGTAAAGAGTCCAACCACAGCTTTGATTTACATGCAATTTAGGAGGGAGTTTATCTAAAATACCTGATAAAAAGTAATAGCTCAGCATATAAACGGCCAACCAGTATGAAATCATCTGTAATTCTGCATGTAATGTAATGTGTATTTATATAGCACATTTATCGTGTATGGCCATACACCCAAAGCGCTTCACAATCATGAGGGGGGCTCTCTCCACACCACCACCAGTGTGTAGCATCCACTTGGATGATGCGACGGCAGCCACAGGACAACGGCGCCAGTGCGCTCACCACACACCAGCTATTGGTGGAGTGAAGAGACAGTGATAGAGCCAATTCGATGGATGGGGATGATTAGGAGGCCATGATGGGTAAGTGCCGATTGAGGGACTTTGGCCAGGACACTGGGGTTACACCCCTACTATTTACGAGAAGTGCCATGGGATTTTTAATGACCACAGAGAGTCAGGACCTCGGTTTAACGTCTCATCCGAAAGACATCACGATGTCACGATATCTATTTTTTGTTGTATGATATATTGCACCAAATATATTGTGATAAACGATATTATTGTCATCTTAAGACAATTTTATGGCACTTGTTATATAATGCCAGAATGACAAATACAATATCATCACGATGCAAGTACACTCTTCTAAATAACATATTTTATTCTCAATAATATTTAATTTAATTATAGTCATTTTAATGATTTAATAATGAGGCATTGGAATCAGAATGTGAAAACGCATGTCCTAAATTATTAATAATAAATGTTAACCAAAAAGGGCAAGGTAAAGATTAACAGAGGCTATTTTGAGCTGTCTGACACCCACATAAAAATATACTATAGTAATTTATAGTAAATACTATGGTGTTTTTTAAACCATACTGACACTGACAGCTCCAATAGAGATAGAGATGTTGCATAATCAGCTAAAACATTGCTAGAATTGGTTTCTGTGTATGGACGATATATATTGCATCACCAAAAATGATTGAGGTCATGTCCATGTAATATATTGATTATTGTGGCAGGCCTGTCTGTAATCTAAAAAGAGAGAGAGAAATTAAGCGAAGGAGTATAAAATGGGTTTATAGCTGGTGGGTCAAAAATGACCCCTTAGAAAATTGTTGTACTCTAAATGTGTACAGCTTTTATAAAAAATATAGGAAATGGTTCATATTTTATAATTTTGGGGTCATATTAGAAAAATGTATCAAATGTTAAGATTTAAAAAACAACATAATTTAGGGTCTTTTCTGCTGTTAAAAGGGAAATATTTTGACCCTTGGGTCAACAGGAGTTTTAATAATAACAGAACTTTCAATTTTGTGTGAACTAACCCTTTGGGCTAAATTTTCAAAAATATTATACACTCTCAGAAAAAAGGTACACGGTGGTACAAATAATGCTCCTTAAGAAACAGATTTGTACCTTTGTAAAAATTGTACCTTATATAGTACAGAAAAGACCTTTTATGGTACAATTGAAATGGAGGTACACAATTGTTCTCATAAAAAAGGTATGTAAAATGTTGTAAATTAAATTACAGCGCTGCTACTGCTAAAAATACAGTAACTGGCTGGCAACCCTGCTGCCAGCTGTTTACTGTAAAATCTACAGGCAATTTTTTACAGTGTACAGAAGTGTTGGACAACTCTGTCTTCATTACAATATGTATGCAAATAATTTTGACTGGAAAGGTAAAGTGATTTATGAATAGTTTCCATATTAAAACATGAATAAACATTTAAAAGTATATGTTTAAAGAATCTCATAAACAATAATTATTAAGTTCAATAATACAAAAGGATTTTTTGATTCTATATTGTAAATTGAAAATGTGTATTCACACAAAAAGAAACTTTTTTGTAAACTAAAACATTGTTTAATAAATGTATTTGATGTTTTATATTTACTGAAAATAAATTGACACATTTCAGATAAAGCAAAATGACTAAATAGTTCTTGAAGGATCACATTTGACACTGTTAAGGTACAAAGTGTCTTGTCACTGTAGTGGTTCCTCTCATGGATCAGATTTGTACCTTTGATGAAGGTATAATATTGTATCTGCAGGTTTTAAAAACCAGATACATTTTGGTTTCCCGTGGTACAAATCATGTCCTTAAAAGTAGAAACTGCAATGGTATAAATTTCTTTCTTTTTCTTAAGGTATAATTCTGTCCCATAAAATGGTACTGCCCCAGTGACAAGAGTTTGTACCTTGTTTGGTACAAGATTGTACCATTTTTTCTGAGAGTGTACCACTGACATCACCAGCTAAACTCAATTCATATTTCTTTATAACTGGCAACCAAAAAGTTTCTTCTATCAGACTAATGGTGATTTCAGAGATCCCAAACAAAAGAAAATATAATTAAAACTCTGTAATTGTAGAATTTAACTAAATCACTATGCCAGTTAAGCCAAATATATACTAGATTGATTCTGTTTATTTTGCTCCGGTTTCCCCCACATTCCAAAGACATGAGGTATATGCAGTAAACTAAATTAGCCATAGTCTATAAGTGTGTGTGTGTGTGTGTGTGTGTGAATGGGAGAATGTATGGGTGTTTCCCAGTGCTGGGTTGCGGCTGGTAGGGTATCCGCCACATAAAACATACGCCAGAGTAATTGGCGGTTCATTCTTCTGTGGCGCCCCCTGATAAATTAGGGATTAACCACAGTTGCCGACTCATTTTCAGAGGAAACTGCTAAAGGCAGAACACTTGTTAAAAAAAAGTGGGTAAAGGATGCTGTTAGATCATTGCATGAAGCTTGGTTCATTCATTCATTTGCCTTCAGCTTAGTCCCTTTATTCATCAGGGGTCACCACAGTGGAATGAACCACCAACTTGTC
Source organism: Danio kyathit (assembly GCA_903798195.1). Taxonomy (NCBI): domain Eukaryota; kingdom Metazoa; phylum Chordata; class Actinopteri; order Cypriniformes; family Danionidae; genus Danio; species Danio kyathit. Next base: position 49,661,566 of record LR812533.1, read on the forward strand.
CAGCATAAGTTTTACACAACGGATGCCCTTACAAACCGCGACTTAGTACTGGGAAACATCCATACACACTCATTCACACATATACTATGGACAATTTCATTCATTCATTCATTTTCTTGTCGGCTTTGTCCCTTGCGGGGTCGCCACAGCGGAATGAACCGCCAACTTATCCAGCACGATTTTACGCAGCGGATGCCCTTCCAGCCGCAACCCATCTCTGGGAACTTCCACACACACACATTCACACTCATACACTATGGACAATTTAGCTTACCCAATTCACCTGTACTGCATGTCTTTGGACTGTGGGGGAAACCGGAGCACCCGGAGGAAACCCACGCGAACGCAGGGAGAACATGCAAACTCCACACAGAAACACCAACTGACCCAGCCCAGCCGAGGTTCGAACCTGCGTACTATGGACAATTTAGTTTATTTAATTCACCTAGTGCATGTGTTTGGACTGTGGGGGAAAGCAGAGCACCCCACACCAACACAGGGAGAACATGCAAACTCCACATGCCAACTGACCCAGCCGGAACTTGAACCAGTGACCTTTTTGCTGTGAGGTGACAGTGCTAACCACTGAGTGAACTCCTAAATTGATTGTTCTTTAGTTAGCTTCACATGATATCCACTAGGTGGCAGGAGACTCTCATCTGTAGGCTATCAGAGTGAGGATTCAGCCAAAGTGAACTCAGCTCGAGTCAGCGCTATAGAATAGAAATAGAGCAAGCACCAGTCCATTGCTCAGCATTATAAACACACTGAACGCAGAAAGCTTCGTTGGCTTTGCATCATTATTGTTAAATATGAGGTTGCAAATCACGCAGATTGGTTTTTAGCCCCGCCTGTCAAATAACTCAATCACAACAGCCAAAAACCTGTCCTACGGTAATCTCCGAAATTTCCCTAGGAGTGTGTATCGGGATGTAAGTAAAGGAATCTGAGGCCTTGTGATCTCTAAGAGATGATTTCAATTAGCCGCTGCTGTCCTCGCCAAAGAAAAGATCATTCATTTACCGTCTTGGACAGAGAAATCGATCTTAATTAAAGAGAGTTAAAGTGTGTGTCTCTGCTGGCATTTGTGTGTCTGTGAGTCTTCAGATAAAACTGGAGATTAACTGAAACATTCACTTTTAATAAGCCCTTTTGTATAAGTCTCATTTAGCAATTATGCAATAAAAAAAAGAAGAAGAAAGGACCATGTGTAGATTTCTATAAAGTGTTATGAAACGTTCACACAGAGGTCAAAGAGTCATTAGAGATGCATGTGTGGAGATGCAAGACAACAGAGGACACGGTTGCTCAAGCCTTTTGGCTCTGTCCCTTACTAACAGATTCTGGACAAACATATTTGACTAGTAGGCTACTCCAAGGATAATGGCAGACCTTTTCAACCAGATACTGAACTTGCCATCTTTGGCTTCTCACAAAACACATCTTCTCTCCCTCAAACAATGCATTAGTCTTTAATGCAAGGCATAACGGTGGCTAAATGACTAGTGCTTAACAATTGGAAATCACCTTTACCCCCTTCATTCCAGAGCTGGATTTCTGATATATCTGTTGTTCAGATGGAGAGACTCAGATTTTTTAAGGGTAGCTCCATAAGAAAATATTTGACTACTATTGTCAGTTTTTTGATTTATTTGACAAATCTATATCTCAAGAGCAATCCAGTGACCACTCTGAGGTTTAAGATATACTGTACACCCTCTCTAGTTTTGATTGTAGGGGAGAGCGGGGCACAAAGTAACACTTTTTGGTTTTGGTCAAATATTAAACAAAGTAATAGGGTTAGACAAACCATATTTTTTTACCAACAACACACAAGCCTCTCCTACAAACGAGCACTGGAATTATGATTGCCGGACCTGTGGTTTCTGTGCAGTATTGCCAAAAGTGCCAGGAGTAAAAATGTTACTATTTACCCCACCTGCAGGGCAAGTTGTAACAGACAGAGGGTTAGTTGTAACACATGCTTATAAAGGCAGACCTTACACAGTTAATTTAAATTCAGTTTACTTTAAATAGTAGCTATATTTACTCAGTAATCAGCTCATTTCTTTTTGTATTCTACATAGCACAGTGTGTTTATTTATTTATTTGTTTGTTTATTGGATAAACACATTTGAATCTATTTGCATTATTATTCATTTATCCATTATTATACAATGCATTTGTTTGCATTTTTAGCAATAAAATATTTTTTTCTATTAAAACACATTTTTATTTAAAAAGTTCTCAACATTACACTCAAAATGAAAAAAATAAAATTGTTAGCTTAGTTGGTGTCCAACAGTGTGTGGCTTAATTGTAACACCCTGTTACAACTAACCCAGCTGTGTCGTGTTTTCCTCAAAACTGGCGAGCAGTCTCTGTGTGTTTTATACATCTTTTAAAATGGTTTCATCTTTTAGCCTAGTAGATTTTACGTACATATTTTCACTGATTTATAAATAAAAAATACTGTAATAAAAAATACTTTTATGATACTTTTAAAAGATACTTTTTTTATAATACTTTTAATATCGAAACAGTTTCTGCGTTTTTTGTGAAGGCTTGTATTGCACAGTGCTTTACAAATACCCAAAAATGTTTCTGTCAGTGTTTTCAAACAATTATATTTGATTTACCAAAGTCACACAAGTTGCAACTTCCATAACGGAGAGACGTCACATCCATAACCAAGCTTTTCCTTATAAATGCAAAAATGTAAAATCAAATAAAATCAATCATGTTTGTTCTATAGTGAGCAACTCTCATCCTTTTGATTAGCATCGTATATCAGAGCTACTGTAAGATCACACTTGCTCGCATGGTATAAATGCTGCAAAAATAGTTTCTCCTGTGTTTCTCATCCAAATTTTACAGACATTTTTCAATAGTTTGCTACCCTATGTTTTGTGTCTATGATGTGTGTTTTTTTTGTCTCTATTTTTATGGTTTTCTTTTATATTGTCTTTTGTATGTCTACAGTATGAGCCAGTGTTTCTTCTTGCTCTGGGTGTGTATACGCTGTAAAAAAATCCGTAATTTTACGGTTGATTTTTGGCAGCTGGGGTGCCGGAAAAAAAACGTAAAATAACGACCGTTAAATTACAGAAATTTACTGTAAAATAACAGAGATTGAATTACAGAAATTTAAATTTAAGTAAATTTCTGTAAATTAACGGTCATTATTTTACTTTTTTTTCGGCACCCCAGCTGCCGAAAATCAACCGTAAAAATACAGATTTTTTCACAGTGTGTGTGTGTGTACATATATATATATATATATTTGTGCTGGGCCGTTAACGGCGTTAACATGCTGCGTTAACGCGAGACTCTTATCGCGCGATAAAAAAATATCGCCGTTAATCTATTCTCAAAGTTGGGTTGGGAGCTGGGTCTATTTTATGCAAGCTATGATGGCTTTCACCTTGATATATTACCGCAGATGTATACCTGACTGGTGAGCCGTCTGCTCTTTTGAATCAAATCAGCAGAGACTCTAACTGCAGTTTGGCAGTTTCACTTTTCATTTATTCCTTCGTGACAAACTGGGGTATTAGACGCAAATACGGAGTAAGGACAGGTGAGAGAGTTATGGAATTTAATGACGCATGCCAAATGGTAAGAAAAAAACTTCCGCATTTCACGATGTGTGTGTGTGTTTGTGTATGTGTGTGTGCAGTCCTTTCTGACAGCCGCGTGTGGACCTTGTCGGAAAATATGGCGAAAGGTCCTAAAGACCGCGGTGTTTACTTAGCTTTGCGCAGTGGCAGTATCGTAGCCTATGAGGTTTATCCGAGGCGCGATTATTGCTAATTGAAACTTTACTTCAACAATGCCACTAATATCTGCATACTCCACGTCTTAATTCCATTTCTGTTTAGTTCAGTGATGACTTTAGTCAGATTAAGCTCATCAGAATTCGCTGTTTGGAGCTTATGTAGGCCTACCGTTCAACATTCATGTTGAACTGAATAAACAGTTAGTAAACACAAGTACATCTTATTGAACATCATTTATTTTCATCACCAATTATCATAGTAGAACAGTTTCTCAAGCAGTTTTTGATGCATTTTGGAAACATTTTGGAGATGAGCCCCTGGTCTAATGCGACACCTGGCTTGAGAAACCTGTTGTCAAATAATTATTATTAGGGTAACACACATATTCTGAATACCTTCGGCAGAATTCAAATGAGCCATTTTAATCTAGATTAATCTAGATTAATTTCGAAATTAATCTAGATTAAAAAAATTAATCTATGCCCACCTATAATATATATATATATATATATACACACACACACATATATATACACACACACATATATATACACACACACACATATATATATATATATATATTTTTTTTTTTTTGAAGTCAGAATTATTAGCCCCCCTGTTCAAGCCTTGAAAATTATTTAGTTGAAAATGTCCATTAGATTCTTAAAAAGTAATCAAAAAGTAATCAGATGTAATCAGTTACTTTACTGTTATAAAGTAATTAAAAAGGTACACTACTTATTACTTTTTAAATAGGGTAATTTGTAATCTGTAATCCAAAGTAACCTCCCGAACACTGATCTTGGGATACCCGAGACTTGTACCACACCTTAATAATAGGATCCCTAAAATCTATCAGCGAGTGAGGTAAAATGAAAAGGAGAAACAGAAGTAGTCATTTCAGACGTCCATCTTAACATTAAACTCTTCAGAACAACACTATCGAAGCCTTCATCGGGTCTGCCGTTAGATTAATAAACAACTGACACACATTCAACTGCGCCTTCATAGAAGCATTTCCCAGTGCCATTCATATGTGTGTGTGGTCACATCTGTGATGCTTCACTCAATGCTCTGTCATAACATTTTCTTCAACTTGAGGTTTCCTCCCTCAAAAACAGATCCTACAACTCCAACACATCTCCACACACACACACTCTCTTACAGGGTGCAGAAAGCTATGGGACATTAACACACAGCAAGGTTTTCCACGTGTGTGTCAGAGTGAGTGATTGAGCGAGGAAAAGAATGACGAGTGAATGCTGGTGCTGAGTGATATTGAAGTGTTTCAGAAATCCTGACCTCTACATGCCAGACGCAGTTCATCAGCCGTTGTGCGTTTCTCTCTCAGCACTATGACAGAGCGCGTGAGTAAACAAATACGTGCGCATTTGTGTTTCTGTAAACTTGTTATTGTTGCACTGAAGAAACACTAACCATGGACATACTCTACTAAGATCATTTGAATCAGTAAGTTGTTAACTGAAGAATCAATCTAACTGAATCATTTGAATAAGTGAAGTGCTAACTGGATACTCACTTTGACTGAATCACTTGAATCAGTGATTCGCTAACCAGACACACTCTGCCTTGATCAGTTGAAGCAGCGAGTCATTAGCTAAAGACTGAATCTGATTGAATCATTTGAATCAGTGAATTGATAAATAGAGACTCAATTTGACCAATTCATATAAATCAATAAACGGCCAACTGGAGATTCATTCTGAGTGAATAATCTGAGCTAGAGAATCATTACCACAGACATGCTCTACCAAGATCATTTGAATCAACTAAAGACTCAATATGACTGAATCATTTAGATCAGTGAATTGTTTCTTGGAGACTTGCTCTGACCAAATCATTTAAATCAATGATTTATCAACAGGAGACTCACACTGACTGAATCACTTGAATCAGTGAATCATTAGCCATAGACACACTCTGCCAGATCATTTGAAGCAGAGAGTCATTAACTAAAGACTAAATCTGATTGAATCATTTGAATCAGTGAATCGATAAATGGAGACTCAATTTGACCAATTCATATAAATCAATGAACGGCCAACTGGAGATTCATTCTGATTGAATCATTTGAGCTAGAGAATCATTACCATAGACATGCTCTACCAAGATCATTTGAATCAACTGAAGACTCAATATGACTGAATCATTTAAATCAGTGAATCAGTGAGTGAATTGAGCGAAGAAAAGAATGACGAGTGAATGCTGGTGCTGAGTGATATTGAAGTGTTTCAGAAATCCTGACCTCTACGTGCCAGACGCAGTTCATCAGCCGTTGTGTGTTTCTCTCTCAGCACTATGACAGAGCGCGTGAGTAAACAAATACGTGCGCATTTGTGTTTCTGTAAACTTGTTATTTTTATTGACAAAACAAAGCCAAAGAGTTTCAGTTACAATATTGGGCACCCAACTCCTCCTGGACCATCTGAACGTAAATAATTCTTCAAATGATCAAATTATTGGGGAGAGAGTTACTGTATGTTGATCATTATTAAGTAAGTAAAGAGCATCTGAAGCTTACGCAGAGATCTAATTTAGAGCAGTGAGCCATCTAGGAACAGCGATACACTCCTGTGCCTTATCAACACGTTAGCAACAGATAGCATTGTCCCAGCAAGCACTATGAACACCCTGGTAATCAATGACTAGACATACCCTAGCAACAGCCTAGCAATCATGGTGAATATTGTAAGTTATGACTCTCTCTCTGAGCGGATCATTTGAGTCAGTGAGTCTTTAACTAAAGATTCACTCTGACTGAATCGTTTGAATCAGTGAATTGCTAACTGGAGACTTGTTCTAAACATCGCAGACACGCTCTGCCTGGATCATTTGAATCACAGGGTTATTAACTCAAGACTGAATCGGACTGAATCGTTTGAATCAGTGAACAGTTAGCTCTAGACTCGCTCTGACCAAATAATTTAAATCAATGATTTGCCAAATGGAGACTCGCTCTAAACGAATCACTTGAATTAGTGAATCGCTAATCACAGACACACTCTGCCTGGATCATTTGAATCAGAGTCGTTAACTAAAAATTGAATCTTATTCAATCATTTGAATCAGTGAATTGATAAATGGAGATTCACTTTGACCAAATCATTTAAATTAATGAATGGCCAACTGAAGATTCATTATGAGTGAATAATCTGAGCTAGAGAATCATTAACCACAGACAAGCTCTACCAAGATCATTTGAATCAACTGAAGACTCAATCTGACTGAATCACTTAAATCGGTGAATTGTTACTTGGAGACTCGCTCTGACCAAATAATTAAAAATCAATGATCTGCCATCTGGACACTCACTCTGACTGAATCACTTGAATCAGTAAATCATTAACCATAGACACACTCTCCCAGATCATTTGAAGCAGAGAGTCATTAACTAAAGACTGAATCTGACTGAATCATTTGAATCAGTGAATTGATAAATGGAGACTCACTTTGACCAAATCATTTAAATTAATGAATGGCCAACTGAAGATTCATTCTGAGTGAATAATCTGAGCTAGAGAATCATTACCACAGACATGCTCTACCAAGATCATTTGAATCAACTGAAGACTCAATATGACTGAATCATTTAAATCAGTGAATTGTTTCTTGGAGACTCGCTCTGACCAAATCATTTAAATCAATGATTTGTCAACAGGAGACTCACACTGACTGAATCACTTGAATCAGTGAATCATTAGCCATAGACACACTCTGCCAGATCATTTGAAGCAGAGAGTCATTAACTAAAGACTGAATCTGATTGAATCATTTGAATCAGTGAATCGATAAATGGAGACTCAATTTGACCAATTCATATAAATCAATAACCGGCCAACTGGAGATTCATTCTGAGTGAATAATCTGAGCTAGAGAATCATTACCACAGACAAGCTCTACCAAGATCATTTGAATTAATTAAAGACTCAATCTGACTAAATCATTTGAATCAGTGAATTCTTAATTCTAGATTCACTCTGACCAAGTTATTTAAATCAATGAACGGCCAACTGGAGATTCATTCTGATTGAATCATTTGAGGTAGAGAATCATTACCACAGACAAGCTCTACCAAGACCATTTAAATCAACAGAAGATTCATTCTGACTGAATCATTTGAATCAGTGAATTGTTAATTCTAGACTCGCTCTGAACTATTCATTTAAATTAATGATTTGCCAAATGGAGACTCACTCCGATCGAATCACTTCAATTAGTGACTCGCTAATCACAGACACGCTCTGCCTGGATAATTTGAATCAGAGAGCTATTAGATGCGTTCGACATGAAGCACAGCTGCAGCCGGTGACCAACGAGATTAGCCGTGCGCAGGCGGGGGCGGAGTTGAAAACGGAGCCGTCAAGCCGGACACTTCGGGGCTCGAAGTTGCTGCTGTCATGATGACCGATCACATGGCGGGATCATTCATTTATTTATTTGTTTATTTATTGCAATAACAACAAAAGATTTACAGTACACATAAAACAGAACACAGTCTCTACAAACTATAGTTCATTTTTAAACAAGGAAAATATTAATTAAATTTAAGTAGCTTATATAACAAACGCATGAGAAATAAGGGGAAAACGAGAGGGCACATAAAAAGGAAATAAATATCCATAAATAGGCCTATTAAACAAAACAATAAGCACAAATTCTTGGAGTTTAAACATCAGTCTTTGGGCTACCAGGTGTTGAATGGTATGTCAATACTGTTCCAGTGCTTGTTTGAATAAGCTAAAAAGGGTTTACATTTATTTACATTTATAGATATAAAACTTTCCAATATATATTAGTGTAAAACCCAAAACAAGGTGTTTTGATTAAGTCTTAAACAATGATTATTTTGGATAATAAAAACATTTTTTAAAAAACACTTTAATTCATAGAGATTGAACAAAAGGACCACAATAAATGAGCTACACTAAATAGAAAATACCCAGAAAGAGCAGCTACATCACTGTCATTTTTAACATTTCTGCATAAATGGCTTAACAGGAAATAAATATTTTATAATCATGTATTTTTATATTTAATAAAATATTTTTTACTAAATTTAAGAAATCTTCATAGGGGTGTCAGGATCAATGATGATAATTATTTTATAAGTCTATTATTTGAGTTAATATTTGGACATTCACTAAAATGTATAATGCAGTAGTCTGTATAAAAAGGCTGAATCAACCTGTTCAAAAAATCTAGACATTATGAACAAATTATTTAACAAAAGATGATGGTGCAGTAAAATATTTGTAGTCTTTTAATAAGCATGATGTGTACAAGATAGAGAGGGTATGAAAGTTAATTGTTTGTTTTAAAATTTGGGAATCGGAATTTGTCCAGTAATAAACCCGCAACACACGTGGTTGTTGTCATGCTGTGAACTCGGCCAATCGTGTAACATCAGTGTCGTCATCGCAGTTCCAGCAGGCACTCTTCAGGTGCTGCGCGGGCTGACTCAATCGTCTGATCTCGGAGCACCGTCGCGGTACTTTGATGCCACATGTGACAGTCACATGGCGTCAGCGCAGCATCAATCCGGCCAAAATTTCTAACCGGCATGCACCGCTTTAAGACAGATTTCGATCGATCTGCGCAGCGCTGCATGAAGTCGAACGCACCTATAAACTAAAGACTTAATCTGACTGAATCATATGATTCAGTGAACTGCTAACATGAGATTCATTCTGACCAGATCATTTAAATCAGTGACTCATAAACAACAGACTCTCTCTGACTGGATCAAGCGAATCCTTGAATTGTAAACTAGAGACTCATTCTGACCAGATCATTTGATACTCCTCTACATTTATATAAAAGATAATCAAGTTACCAACATCTAAGCACAAAATCTAACAATTCCAATTTAACAATCCGCACTCAACACCAAAGCAACCACCAACAACCTAATTACTGAAAAGCACCCACCATTACAACAGTACATCTTATGCTATTGACATGTTCTTCTCTAAATATAGTTTATTCTTCTCTCCATGACTCTGTTAGACTGCACGACTATATTTGGATGGCAAAGAATGACACAGACCCAATTCATGCTGTTCCCACAGGTATGACATGGTTGAGCCCAACACCCCCTTGTCAGTCTCTGTGGCGTCTTCCATCTCCACCTGTTCCTCAACATCACACTGAGCTGCAGGTCGTACCAGCTCACCTCCTGCAGGGGAGACACACGCAACTCTATATTATTAAAAAGAAATTACTTAAGGCTAGCGAATCAAACATTTAACAACCAGAACAAGAATAATGCACTGAAATGAGTTCATTCAACAACTCTGATTTGAAATAAATGATATGCGTTACTTATTTACGTCTAATTGTTTGCACTTTGCTCAGTTTTTCATTGTGTATACGCGAGTGAGTGAGTGTAATATTTCTGGCTAGGTCTGATCCTCTCAGTTTTTGTGCTCCTAAACCAGATGGGTGAAACAGATTCGAGCCAAAACGACACAGAACCTCCCCCAGGGCAGAACAAATCCACACACATATCGCAATACAATAACACAATCACTAACCGAGCCGCTTGAGACCCACAAACACTCAAACAAACAGTCGCTCAGTCAGTCAGCCGGGACATTTGTATCTCACTCACTGTTCGGTGTTTGGGAAGAAATCTGCGAATGTATGCATGAGTGGGTTAAAAGTGTGGGGTGGTTGAGTTCAGATGTGATGTACTTTTCAACGCAGACTCATAAGACTCAAAAAAAGTAATGACCTGAAACTTTTAAAAGGTCAGATATCCTTCATTCTGTGTGTATAATTTTGCAGTGAAAAGTGGAGGATCTATGACTTCCCAAACGGCACTAAATCTGTCTGAAGTGATCCTTAGACTTTACATTTTTTCCTCCATTTATTTTCTACTTTTTTTAAGTTTAAGTGTGCGTGGATGAATTCGTATTTCGGATCAAGTAAATGAGATTAATTATCGTGCTGCTTTAATTAATGATGACCCATTTCGGTTTAAAATTAATGAATCAAATGAAATTAGTAAAACAAAGTGCATAAATATTAAAGATGTCTTTATACAGAATATACAAAATATACAAGATGTAAAATAAGTCTCTGATGTCCCTAGACCAGGGCTATTCAATTGGCGGCCCCCGAGGCAATTTGTCCCAGCCCTCCAAATAGTGTGACCAAGACATCAAAAATAAATTTAGTTCAGTCGAAAAACGTTTGCTATAGTTATGAAGTGACATGCGTTTGTTCAATACAGCACGAGCTGCAGTTCAAGGCTGCGCAGAGCGTGAATCACCTGACATTAAGCGAGTGGCGCGGGCAGCCGAAAACATTTGGATACTTTTTTTAGAAAAGGCCTTTTGTACAGTACAAAGCACTGATATGGTTAATAGGGATGCAATGATTAGCCGATTTCACTATTAACCGTGCTTTAATTCATTATGGTTAATTAATCGTAAAGGCGTCTCAACGCTGCGTTTCTGTTGCACGGAATAAAACTGCTGTAACAAAGTTATGCCAGCTGTGTGCTAGTTTAAAGTTCCGAGCTTATACCAAGGCTAATACGCACGCACAATGGATTAACTATAGCAGCAGGCCGCTCACATATCACAACTTTTCTGCGCGCAAGATCATTATTTCCAATGGAGACGTGCGCATATTGGCTCGTAGAGCAGACCGACACACTCGCTTCCTCCAGGCGCACATGAGAAATTATCTCACGCTGTAGTTGTGAGAGTTGTGCGTGGCTTTCTGTGCAATGTAAACAAAAGATACGTGAGATACGTTAAATTATTGCAATGATTATGTATGAATGCAGATAATAACAACAGTTTATTTAAATTCTTAGCTAACATAAAGCTTAAACTAACATTAGACAAATACTATTTTTATTTATTTATTCTTTGCTCTGTTATTTATTTTCATTGTAAAATTATCACTCATGTTTAAATCAAAAACTTTCTTATTTATAAGTCCAAAAGGAGAAATTGACTTGTTTGTTTTTATTAATATTTTGTGCTGTATTTGGTTACTGAGCAGCAATAAACAACACTCCAAAATATAAGCAGTTTTCTTGTGATTTTCTAAACTTGTAGTGTTTTGAATTTAATAAATGCATAATAATGATGATAACCGTGGAACCATGATTATTCCTCAGACTATAATCGTACAACCAAAATCTGTAATTGTTAGATCCCTAATTGTTACGCAGTTTAAAACAAAACATATGAATGTGTCTGAATGCAGAAGAAGCCTACTTGAGCAATGCACTGATTTTGTTTTGCCTTGAAATACAACATTTAAATGTTTGTAAAAAGCCACATCGTTCAATGCCGTGATGTTATGTAGTTTCAGAATACAACATATTAACATTTTAATGTAGAAAAAGCCAACGTGAGTGTCTTAAAGAGCAAAAACACAGCATATGGGCTCTTATAATGCTGTTGTGTCATCACTTATATTGCAAGTCATATCTCTCCAGCCCTTCATTTGGGATGCTTTTCATGAACTGGCCACCATGACAAACTAATTGAACAGCCTTACCCTAGAGTGTGTATGTGAAATTTCAGCTCAAAATACCACACTAATAATGTTTTATAACTCTATGAAACTTTTAGGCTTTGATTCTAATTGTGCTGTTTTAGTGACTGTCGCTTTAAATTCAAACGAGATTGTGCTCTTTTTAAAAGAGGGCGGAGCTACAAATGTCTATGGCTGCATCCGAAACCGCATACTTCCATACTATACAGTGCGATAAAATCAGTATGCGAGCCGAGTAGTATGTCCGAATTCATAGAATTCGAAAATCAGTATGCGAGAAGTACCCGGATGACTTACTAATTCCGGCGAGATTCTGAAGTGCGCATCCCATGCATGCTGCTCTATCCCATGATGCTCCGCGAGAGAATTCATGAATGGGAGTGAATCGACGCAACTGACGCAGGTAGGTCACGTGACCATGACAAAATGGCGGATGTAGTACTTCCGAATTCCATTCATACTTCTTACATTCATACTGTATAGAACGTACTTTTCTAACAGCCGAGTAGTACGTTTAAATTAAGATGCAGTACCTACTGAGTAGTAGGCGGTTTCGGACGCAGCCTATGTGTCAGCATAGTGGCAGATTCAAAAACAAGACTAACGTCCTATGCTAGTGAGGCAGAGGTGGTTACTAATGGGCGAGGCTTTCCCCTTTGATGACCAGTAAGTACAAAGGCAGAATGTCAATCAAAGTGTTTCTGCAGACAGATTTTATCAAGTGTGACTATAAAAAATAAAATTAATAAATATTTACCATTAGACGCTGGTTATATTCACAGACTGTTGCCACACAAATGTGTTTAAACCCCTCACACAAGTGATTTTTTAAGATTCTTTAAAAACAAGTAGTGTCTACTTCAATGCATAAAATACCTTGTGTTCCAATGTCAGTCAGTATTACATCATAGACTGTAAAAGATATGAACGTAGTATCTGTGACGTCACCCCATAGGTTTCTGAACACTGCAAAAGAAGCTACAAGTAGGCGCGGCCAACTGTCGCCATTTTGTTAGCGCGTCATTGCCAGTGTTGCCAACTTAGCGACTTTGTCGCTAGATTTAGCGACTTTTCAGACCCCCCTAGCGACAAATTTTCAAAAAAGCGACTAGCGACAAATCTAGCGACTTTTTTGTTTGTTACTAGAGATGTTTATAGACTGTTATTTGTCCATTACTGTACCATCCCTACTCTTCTCAACGAGCTGCGGGTGATGCCCCTCCCCTGCATCAGAGCACTGACAGGCGACCCAGTTCTCGTAAAGCAGTCTCTCTCCCACCTGCAGCCTGACAGCAGATCACTCTTCTGCGTACCGACGCTAAATGAATTAGCACCGGCAGTGTGAAGGTATTTCCCTTGTACAGTCAAACCGATCTGCTTCTTCTTTATTTACGTAACAATTTATTTTGACCGTTTATTCTTTTCTTGTTCACAATCACAGATATTTTAAGTGAGTTTCAGAACTTGTCTGAGTTTATTACGTCTGAGAGATTACTGCAAATTCACACATCTATAATGATATACTGTATTCAAACAGCAATACATTTAGTTAAATTGAAATGCATAACGTTACATAAAGCGTAGTCTAAATATAAATACCCCTTTATTGACCATAGGCTGTTAAATAAACAGAAACGGTAGAACGTGATGACGTCAGTAATATGCAAATTAGCGTATGACGTAATCTAGCGACTTTTAGCGACATTTCGTGCAGAGCTTAGCGCCTTTTCGTTGAAAAAAGTTGGCAACAGTGGTCATTGCACCAAACGCCGGATACCAAATAAGGGCAAAGAGGTAGAGAGTGAGCGGAGCTACAGACGCATGCTTGATTCTCAGCATTTTGCTTAGACCTGGCTTAGACAGACTTTTTACTTCGGGAGAACGTTTAATACTTCATTACCTGTGATTCGTTTGTGTTCTGACCACACGTGCTTGGTTGTACACTATATCAATAAAGTGTTTAGACTTTTAAAAACACTGTTGTAACACATTGAGCCACGAAACATAGTTCTTATGACGTTTTTCGACAGGAGGAAAACGCGAATTACTATCAAACACTTCAGATATAGCCTGTGTTAGTAAATGCAAGGCTGTTTATAAAAATCCAGCACTAACACTGTATGACAACGCTTCAGATGACTGTTTTATAGCCTACAGCTGATCAATCTGTCAGATTCTGGAGTGCATTACTGGTTTAAAAACATTATAAATGATAAATGATCTTAAATAAAACAAATACATTTATAGAGATGGTATATAGGAATATAATTTCACTCACCTAGGAAATGGAGGCAACTTGAACGGTTTGTGAGCACAATTAAGTCCACACAGCATGCCATATCATCTGATAATTGCAGGAAGTAATTCCAAAAGGCAAATCACTGTGTAAAGAAACATTAACCAACACAAAAATACGATGTATATGCCGAGATCAGCGGCTAATTAGCCAAAATCAGCTGAGGTAACGAAACAGCGACCAGAGGGCTAGCTGTCACTCAAGTGGCCACGCTCTTAATTATGCAAAAACGAAGCGGATGAGTTATAAAAAAATTCACTCCCCTCACAGTTTAAATGAAAGGTAATAATAGCTATCCATGTGTGTGAATGAGTGTGTATGGATGTTTGCCAGTGCAGCTGGAAAGGCATCCACTGTGTAAAACATTCATTCATTCATTTCTTTTCAGCTTAGTCCCTTTATTAATCTGGGGTCTCCACAGAGGAATGAACCGCCAACTTATCCAGCATATGTTTTACGCAGCGGATGCCCTTCCAGCTGCAACCCATCACTGGGAAACACCCATACACTTCCATTCACACACATGCACTAAGGCCAATTTAGTTTATTCAATTCACCTATAGCGCATGTGTTTGGACTGTGGGGGAAACCGGAGCACCCGGAGGAAACCCACATTAACACAGGGAGAACATGCGAACTCCACACAGAAATGCCAACTGACCCAGCCGGGAGTCGAACCAGCGAGCTTCTTGCTGTGAGGCGAGAGCGCTACCCACTGCGCCACTATGCTGCCTGTGTAAAACATATGCTGGATGAGTTGGTGGTTCATTCCGCTGTGGCAACACCTGATGAATAAAAGGACTAAGCCAAAGGAAAATGAATGAATGAAATGACTAAAAACTTGCTGACAAATGCACAAAATCCAGTGGACTGAAGGATAGTCATGGCATTCCTCCGCCAAAGATATCTTGTAATACTTGTGTTTCATGCCCATATATGAAATTAAAAAAAATTGGATTCAATATTTGTTACTTTTTCTCAGGAAAGCTGACTATATTTAGATTCTTTTTGAAATTTACCCACATTAGTCACACAATTTTATTTTTTAAAGTCTCTCTAAACTTCTCCAGTTTCTCTAAAGACATGGCGGAAATGTCAGAAGAGTGTTTCATGACACAAAATCATTGCCAAGATATAATTTCACCTTCAGCGCTCGGCCTCTAATTAGTAAAGCAGATGACGTCCAGCGTTTAAGCTGTGTTTGACTGAGAGCACAACATCATCTCACCGAAAACAATATTTATAAACTGTGAAAATTCTTTAACATGCATCTCGCACACTGAGAATAATAAATCCCACGTGAAGTTTTTGATAAACACTCTAATGCTTTCACACTTGAAGCACGCATCACACACTATAAAACACGCATTCCTCACAGACATAAATCACTTTACACACACACACTGCACATGTACGAGAAAAACCGGTGCACAAACACACACATTTCCCACTCAATACACTCTTTGTACTGCAACACATGCATCACTAACCTTTTTGTTTTAAAGATAAAATATTGGCTTCAGATTGTGTTGCGCAGCACAAAATACAATTAAAGACTTTATTATCGGATGCAAATGCCATTGCATGTCATGAGTTACACTACTTAATTGCCTTTGAAGAAATTAAATATAAATTAAGCAGTTAGCTTTGCTCGTCTTCTGGGCTCATTATTCAAAGGTTGAAGGATTAATTGCATGTTTGGGCTCCCATGGGATTGTGTTCAACCAGAACTGTTTTCAATTCATTTATTAAGTTACTTCCATGCACTTGATGTAATTATAAAGACGGATTTAGCTCGAGAAGGATGGCACACTGCAAAATCTCCTTAGCCATTTTTGTTCTAGCCCCAAAACATCTTTTTAATCTTGTTTTAAGGATTAATCCTATGCAAGATGGGATTGTTTATAATTATTATGACTGTTTTCTGATTATTTGTGTTTAGTTCTTACCTAGTAAAGCTTAAAGTTGGGTATTTTACTTGCAAAATTTGCTTCATTATGTTGAAACATAGGCTCATTCTGAAAGTGTAGCCCTATACACATTTCTGAAGATCGCGAATTATGCAGCCAGAGGAACATATGGCTACATTTCATCTTTAAAGCGAATGCTACGTGGTGGTATGAGACCATACCAGCTGACCGCTTACCTCCATGTGGACAGCTTTTCCGCTGTTTCCAGTTTGTCCAGTGGCTCACTGCGAAGGTTGGAGGATTTGAGATGCAGAGCAGAGTTGAACGTGACAACTTGGTTTGAGTCCGGTGAAGAACGGTTCCAGAAAGCAGGTAAGACAAAAACAAAAGACAAAAAATAAAATAAACAAGTAAATAACAGAGTGAGAATGTGGTAAATCTGAAAACGTGGTCAAAATCAGAGTGCCGTGAGGACTTTTCTTTTTCTGGATTGCTTTTGAAAACACTGTCGGTTGGGTTTAGGGAAGGAGGAGGCTGGGGTGATCAGTTGGTCAGGCCATAAAAGTAAGGCTCGAGCCCGACAATACATTTTGATTGACAGCTTTTTTAAAGCTCGAACCTGTTTATAGCCCGACATTATTCAAATGTGCACATGCACACAGCTCTTTTGCCTTTTTTTCAAGATCGAGTCGTTTATACGTGTTTTAACATAATTTATTCATAACAAATGTAGGCTTGGCTATAGGTCACTTAAAAGTTTGAACAGAGAAATAAAATAAGTCCTCTGTAACATCATAGCATCTCAGCACTCTACATAAGCCCAGGTACATACACTTTCCTAACAAATTAAATTAAAATAAATTCTAAATTATGATGAGTATTTGACAATAACGAAATTAAAATAAAGACTCTGCGGGATTTATTTGACCACTTCTCTTAACGATCTGGCCTTAAGGCGACGGTGAAGCTGAATAATAAAATAATAATGCCAACATTAGCCTATATACTCTAACTATATTATACATTTATGGTTTAATTAATATTTGGTTATAATTTGAAAATCCTTTACTCACCAAGATTAGGCTACGTGTTTTTGTGGAGAAACATTATTGAATTCAGCGTAGTCCTGCACTTACTGATGGTGCGTCTAGCAGCACTGAACACCCTTTCACTGCTGCGCTGCTGCTACAGGCCGGGATGCATAGTACTGATCTGGCAAATTTTGCAAGTTTTGGGTAGTATTGTTTGTTCATCTTCCATCAGCCAAAAACATCCATTTCATTTTCCATGACAGCTGTTTCAATGTAGCGAGTGATCTCGTCATTTTCCCTGTCAGCTTGCTGTACATTGCTGTGTAGCGCTCTACCGTAATGTGCAGTGTATGAGCGACTGCATACCTTGGCAGCTAGAATGACCGTTCTTTTTGAACTGGCGGCTGGCCTGACTGCAGTCAAAAACTCGCTCTTTATGACTTCTTCGTCATCATTTGTTTCACCTTTGCATCACATGACTGTTTATTTACTGAGCAAGCCCGAGCCTGGCCCGACCCCGTCTAAAATGATAGAAATTAAGCCCGAACCCACCCGAACCCGTTGGGTCCCGTCAGGTTCGGGCAAAGATCTTCAGCTCTAGTCGACAGCCGTTTTTTAGTGGACTTATGCGAGAACAGCAGGCGCTAGTGAAATTTGAGATCTGAAAAAGCGTACACAGCGGCCTCTGGTGGATTCGCGAAAACAAAAATTGCAAGAAATGTAGCTCCTAAGATGTATTTGCCACTCTTCAGAAATGTATATAGGGGTACGTAATCAAAATTGAGCCTGGGTTGCAACAATGAGAGACCTAATTTAAGACCAGCCTTATATTTTTAAGACTTTATTTGAGCTGTAATGACTTGGTTAAGTTTGACTATGTTAAAAAAGCCTCAATATAATCTTAGTTATTCTCATTTTAGTAACTTGTTTAAAGGTGCAGTATGTAAGTTTGACACCCAGTGGTTGAACTAGGTATTGCACTCCTGGATCATAATAAAAACACGCCGGGATGCCAGATTGAGTACAGGAGCGATTTAAACTGTTCTAAATAAAAGCAACGACACGCGATAGAGGGAATATTCTCCATATTAAAAGCAGTTTTGATTCTAACCAACACCTCGAATTGATATTAGAAGTGGCTTCTATTTCAAACAGCTGAACAACAGAAACCTATGACAGATCACCTCAGGTAAGCCTCGTGTGCCTTATTTAGTGCTAAATGCTAACAGTGTGAGTTTGAATGCATTTTACATGACATGTATTGCCATATACTGAAAGCAGAAAGTTCACCTCAGATCTTGAAAATACAATAAACCGTTTGAAATTGAACTTTAGAACTAAACACATATGAGTGATTCAGCATCTACATTTATTGATGTTAAAGAGGCTTAATATGTATTAAATAGATTCTAAACCTTACCGTTTCGTGAGTAAGTGCATATTCTGTGCTTCTGAAAGGCTGTATTTAAATTCCTGTCGTGTTTCGTCTGGTGCAAACAGCTCATCACTATCTCGTCACAGCGTGTTGTTAGGACACGCGATTACAATGTAACCTGCTCACGTTTGTAATATTTATGTCATTTGCTAATTAATAACCTCATGTGGAACTGAATCTGTCTCATTTTGACATCTGATACTGTCCACTGACACTGTCGCATTTCGCTCACGGATGCATGCTTTCAGAGCCTTTCTGAATGAATGAATGAAATACGCTGTTTTCCAACAAGGCAACCCGGAGTGCTGAATTATAATTGGCTAAACTGGCATCTTGCATATGAAATTGACCTAAACAAAGACACCGTTCCGGCACGGAAAAGACATTTTCAAAGCAGAATATCTGACTTTAGCATTGTTTGCCAGTTAAACAAGTATGTTCACTTGGGATGTTTCTTAAATATCTGCACACATATTATGGTATTTTTATGCTTTAGAAGACTAAAAAACTTACATACAGCACCTTTAAAGTTTGCTCATTAAAAAATTGCTCATACTTGTCTTTTTATTTTGAAAAGCAACATTTTGCATTGCAGACGTCACGGTGGCACAGTGGGTAGTACGATCACCTCACAGCAAGAAGGTTGCTGGTTCGAGCCCCAGCTTGGTCAGTTGGCATTTCTGTGTGGAGTTTGCATGTTCTCCCCATAAACTAAATTGGTCATAGTGTATGACTGTGAATGCAAGAGTGTATGGGTATTTCCCAGTGTTGGGTTGCGACTGGAAGGGCATCCGCTGCGTAACATATGCTGGATAAGTTGGCGGTTCATTCCGCTGTGGCGACCCCTGATGAATAAAGGGACTAAGCCGAAGGAAAATGAATGAATGCATGACTGTTTAAAATGCAATTAACAAGCTAGTGTTAAGATAATTAGACTAAATACACTGCTTGGGACAAGTGTTATACTCTAAAAAATGATCTTACAATTTCACTTGTGTCTAGTCTGTAATATTAATTTATTTATCGCATTCATTCATTCATTTTCCTTCAGCTTAGTCTTCATTTCAGAGGTTGCCACAGCGGAATTAACCGCCAACTATTATGTTTTACGCAGCGGATGCCCTTTTAGCTGCAACCCAGTACTGGGTAACACCCATACACACACTCACACTCATACACTACGGCCAATTTAGTTTATTCAATTCACCTATAGCGCATGTGTTTGGACTGTGGTGGAAGCCGGAGGAAACCCATGCCAACATAGGGAGAACATGCAAACTCCACACAGAATTGCCAACTGGCCCAGCCGGGGCTCGAACCAGTGTCCTTCTTGCTGTGAGGTGACTGCGCTCACCACTGAGCCACCGTGCCGCCCCTATTTATCATATTGGTTATTTTTTGAAGTGCATCCTGAGTCCTGGGTGTGTGTTGATTTCTTTGTGAAAGACTTACCTACATTAATCTGCATTGCTCATTTTTGTTGTGAGCCAACGTAAACAAAGGAAAAGTATTCAAAATGTCAGTCACCTGTCATGCTGTCATCGCAGGCTTCAAACAGCTCACCCTGGAAAAAGAAAATATGCTTAAGTTAGACATTGAAGAGACTGAATTTTCACTGCCAATGTTTCAAAAAGAGGTTACGGCCTCTGGAAAACGCTTGAAATGAAGTGTGCATGTGACGCATGTTAAATTGTGTGTGTGTAGGTCATTTAAAGTGCCTCCGTATCTCATTGGTGGTTCAGTATAACTCAGAGCAATGTGACAGAAAACACATCCACAATCCTAAAAGCCCCTCCGAGGAGCATTTGTCACTGATATTTATCTTTCAGGGTGCTTTATTGGGCAGAATAATGCATGTAGTCTAAAATATTCTTGGTGAGATCATGGCATGCACATATAAGAACAACCTACTTTATGGCATAATATGTACAGGATATGCATATGCTTAAAGGGATAGTTCACACAAAATGTAATTGTGTCAACATTTATTCATCCTCTTCCAAAAACAGTTTGAGTTTCTCTCTTCTGTTGAACACAAAAGAAGATATTTTGAGGAATGTTGGTGAAAAAACAGCCATTGAATTCCATGCTTCTACTATGGATGTCAATGGCTGCTTTTTAAAACATTCTTCAGGATATCTTGTTCTGTGTTCAACAGAAGAACCTTCAGAAGAAATTCATAAAAGTTTACTTGATTGTGAGTAAATGGTGAGGAAATTTTCATTTTTGGGTGAACTATATCTCTTTAACAGTTTTACAACAACACAGTTCTAAAGGTTCAACTCCAGCATTTATAAGCTAATCTTAATCTTTAGAGAAACCCAGAGGGAGAAAGGCAGATGTGTTTTTGTGTGTTATAGTTTGGGATTGTTGAATTAAACATGCAGGTACTGCCAGAAAAAAAAAAAAAACATCTGAATGTTCCAGCCTGCCTCTATTGTGCGTCTAATCAATGCTTTCAATCATGTGTGAGCGATGTTTATATCCAGTTCAATTCCCTTCAGCTATACATTGAAATATAATGAAACTGAAGGCAACAGTGGGAGGAAAACAGATTAAAAAAGAAAATTGAAAAGGTGAACAAACAGCTCATGCTAACATGACAGAATATTAGATTGAATGAAAGCTACTGTAGAATGACAGACACTTTACTGTATATATATATAGACAGACATGCAGAGCATTGATGGATAGATGGGTGGATGAATGAACAAGCAACAGCTGGATGGACGATAGATTGATAGACAGAGGGATGGATGAATGGATGGACGGACGATAGAAGGATGGATCGATCGTAGATGGATGAATGCATGGATGGACGCATGATAGACGGATAGATGGATGGATGAATGGACAAACAACAGATGGGTTGACGAGCTATAGATAAATAGATGGCCGTAGATTGATAAACAGAGAAACTGACCACAGATAGATGAAGGGATGGATGAGTGGATGGACAGACAATAGATGGATGGATCGACTACAGATGGCAGGTCCGTAGCCAGCCTGGTGCAAGAGGTGGTTCTTTTTTTTCACAAAGAGTGGACCATTATTCACCAAATTTTCTATTTAATTATGAGATTTAAATGGCATCTTATGACATTATAAGCAATATTTTTAGCTGGATTAGCTTGTCGGATGGTCATCATAACCACACATTTAATGTACCAAATATATTTCCTAAAGATTTAGAATAACATAATTGTGAAAAAAACAAACTTATTTTTGAAAAACAAATTTGTTACATCATATATTATTAGAAAAAAAAAAAACAGGAATCTGTTAAAGTTTTAAATTAAAAACTGTGCCCTATTGTCATTTATTAGACAAATAACAAACTGGCCAGCACGTTCAACTTTTCCTCGGTTTTTGAATAAAAAATAATTAAAACATAATAAAGAAATAATAATAATAAAAGAGCTTCACAGTTGTTGTAGCCTCTCTTGTAAAAAAAAAGTACATTTGCAAAATTCGTGGATAACAACAATCTCAATCTCAAATTTACAGTTTTTCTCAGTCGCTTTGGTGCATTTCTCACAACACTATTTACATTTGCACAACAGTTAATGCATTTCTCAAAACAATTAGTCATTTGTGCACATCATAGTAGCAGTTTCTCATTCCTTAAAACAAATTGCGAATGCTTTTGGACATGCATCAATTGCTTTCATACAACTCTCTGCTGTTTGTAACATTATCATTTGCTTATGTCATGTCAGTCAAAATTAACTAAACTTGCGTCTGCTGAATAGTCATTCCATATAAAACTAATAGTCCTCATTTCATTACTTGAGTCATTACATACAAAAATGTTGAACTAGTTATCAAAATCTGTCAAGCTCATTTTATTTAGAAACTTTAAATCTTTTTTTTCACTGAAAATGTCTTCTAAATTGAACAATTTGATGAATGATTTACAGACCTGTGTATGTTGTAGGTTCAATACTGCAATATTGTTTACAGTTGTGCACAGCTCTACCCAAAGGAAGTTTGTTTGTTGTAAATAAGGGTGTGTTTGTTCTTTTGCACAATGCTGTGAATAAACTAGAATTGTAAAGAGCAAATGCAGTAAAAATGTGAAACATGCATATTCAGTGTGTTGTACTCAGATACCTCACTAAATGCAGTGGTGTCTAACTTTACTGTAGTTTTCAAATGGTTGTGCAAATAGTATATAGTGCTGTTTGAGCATTTTCAGGAAGTGTCACCAAAATCGGACTTTTTTGCATTGGAAAAAATGTACAGAGTAAAGTGTCATGATAAAAACATGACAAAGCCATTTGACTATCTTGTTCATAAACAATGGTGGCAGGACTTTTCATTTTGATGGCACTGACACTTTCATTGACATCAATACTTGCTTTTGAGGAAAGAGCTCTCCATTTTGAGCAAGTGACACGCTTTTGCAGGTTATCCACTAGGTTTTGCAGTTTGCACTAATTGTTTTGAGAACTGCATTAACTGTTGTGCAAATGTAAATAGTGTTGTGAGAAATGCACCAAAGCGACTGAGAAAAACTGTAATATGGTCCGCTTTTGGTGCTTCACTCCTTTTTATTGGTCTTTTTTTATTTCAAGAGTAGGCTTAAGCTTCAAGATTTAGAATAAAAATGACTTGTAAATTGTTTTCTCTACTTAAAAACTGTTGTATGTTTTCTTGCACAGCTGGATGTTGAACTCATGAAAAATAATCGTTGCATTGAACAAAAGTGATTAGCTGAAGTCACATCGAGGCAACAGCCAACAAAGAATTCTGCTCAATCTTAAAGCCTTTTTTGAGGGGTTATTTTCACAATTTATGATGGCATAGCAGTCAAAATAGGACAAATGAGCTCATGTATGGGACAAATTCTGGACCTTTGTCAGTGAGGGGTGGGTCATCCGAACCACCCGACTCCACACTGGATGGATGGATAAATGGATGGACATATCATTGATGGATAGATGGATGGATGAATGGACAAACAATGGACGCACGACAGGTGGATGGATGGATGGATGGATGGATGGATGGATGGACGGATAGACAGACAGACAGACAGACAGACAGACAGACAGACAGACAGACAGACAGACAGACAGACAGATAGACAGATAGATAGATAGATAGATAGATAGATAGATAGATAGATAGATAGATAGATAGATAGATAGATAGATAGATAGATAGATGGGACATAAATTGATAGATAGAAGGACAAACAGACCACAAATAGATACAGGGATGGATGAATAGACCATAGATGGATGAATGGATTGATGGATGGATTGATGGACATACCATTGATTGATAGATGGACAGAAAGACAAATGGACGGTAGGTAGATAGATATCTAGATAGATAGAGAGATGGATAGATGGCCGTAGATTGATAGATGGATGGGCAAACAGACCATAGATAGATGGATGAATGGATAGACTAACAATAAACAGATGAATAAACCATAGATGGTTAAATGGAAAAATGGACAAACAATATATGGGTGGACGGATGATAGATAGATAGATGGGACATAGATTGATAGATAAATGGAGAAACAGACCACAGATAGATGAAGGGATGGATGAATGGTTAAATAGACCATAGATGGATGAATATATTGATGGATGGATGGATGGACATATCATTGCTGGATAGATGGATGGATGAATGGACAAACAACAGACGGGTATACGGATGGATGGACGTACGATAGATAGATAGATAGATAGATAGATAGATAGATAGATAGATAGATGGATAGATGGATAGATGGATAGATGGATAAATGGATAAATGGATAAATGGATGGATGGATGGATGGATGGATGGATGGATGGATAGATAGATAGATAGATGGATTGATGGACATACCATTGATTGATAGATTGACAGATGGACGGTAGATAGATAGATATCTAGATAGATAGAGAGATGGATAGATGGCCATAGATTGATAGATGGATGGGCAAACAGACCATAGATAGATGGATGAATGGATAGACTAACGATAAACAGATGAATAAACCATAGACGGTTAAATGGAAAAATGGACAAACAATATATGGGTGGACGGATAATAGATAGATAGATGGGACATAGATTGATAGATAAATGGAGAAACAGACCACAGATAGATAAAGGGATGGACGAATGGTTAAATAGACCATAGATGGATGAATATATTGATGGATGGATGGATGGATGGACATATCATTGCTGGATAGATGGATGGATGAATGGACAAACAACAGACAGGTATACGGATGGATGGACGTACAGTAGGTAGATAGATAGATAGATAGATAGATAGATAGATAGATAGATAGATAGATAGATAGATAGATAGATAGATAGATAGATAGATAGATAGATAGATAGATAGATAGATAGATAGATAGATAGATAGATAGAGGGATGGATGAATGGATGGACGGACAATAGATGGATGGATAAACCATAGATGGATTCATGGATGGATAGACCAAAGATGGACTAATAAATGGACATAGCATGGATCAACTGGAGGGACATCCAGTACCATGGATGGATGGATGGATGGATGGATGGATGGATGGATGGATGGATGGATAGATAGATAGATAGATAGATAGATAGATAGATAGATAGATAGATAGATAGATAGATAGATAGATAGATAGATAGATAGATAGATAGATAGATAGATAGATAGATAGATAAATGGATGGATGGACAATAGATGGACTAATAAATGGAAATAGTATGGATCAACTGGAGGGACATACCATGGATGGATGGATGGATGGATAGATAGATGGGCCATAGATAGATAGATCTGGAATTCAGGAAAGCATAAGGTTGGCTGACAGCAGTGGATTATTCACGGTTTCCAGGAAAACAATAAATCCCTGTGCCCCTTTGTGACTAAATTAGTTTCAGATGACTGAGAATCCGCACTGTAAAATGGACCAGTAGCGTTTTAATCACTTGGCAAGGTTGACTGTGGTGGCATGGCTGATCATTAAGGACGTCTAATTCTACACCCTTCAGACATCAGCACCCCTCGGGCGTCCACTCTCTTAAAGAAATCTGCTTTTAGCATCGGGAAACCCAACTCTTGACTCATCTCCGCTGCTTTGCTGGAGAAACACT
Source organism: Danio kyathit (assembly GCA_903798195.1). Taxonomy (NCBI): domain Eukaryota; kingdom Metazoa; phylum Chordata; class Actinopteri; order Cypriniformes; family Danionidae; genus Danio; species Danio kyathit. The sequence goes on from LR812533.1 coordinate 49,687,668, forward strand.
GTCTGTTATTAATCTGTTTTCACATATAAAGCGTTACACTGTGGTGAAGCCTTAATAGTTTCCAGTGTGTCTGCAGCTGAAGTCGTGGGGTTGTCAGTGGGTCGTAAAGATGAGTGAGATCATGTGGTTTTGGCGTTTGTGATCTAGGATACGGATGGCCGTGGTGACACAGAAACAGCTCGGCGCACTGTGTAAACATTGAAAACCACATCGAACCACAGCAGACCTTCTAGAGTTCAGCTGTACATGATCGTCATAAGAGAAGCTGGCGGAAATCCTAAAGGAAAATGTGTGAGGGGAAACCGAGCTCTATCTGGTTCAGAGTTGGGTGATGAGGTGTTAAAACAATGAAATGGTATTGTTTTGGCAGTGGAGTCCAAAAGTCTGAGAACACATGAGGTCAGTTTTAATATATATATTTTTTTACTTTTTCAGCATTTAAAACTGATAATAAAGTATATTCTGGGTTATTTATGAATGACAAATTATATGTAATCAAATGATCTGAATCTTCATGGTCAGATATTCATGGTCATTCTTTTACTGAAGCTCAAGATTGGATAATCTAAGACAGGGGTCATCAACTATTTGTCAGAGGGCCAGAGTTTTACTAGACAGTTTCCTTGGGGGCCGGACCCCCAAGAAGAAAATCAAATAAAAATCTCTTTTTGCCTTAACATTATGTTTAATGTTTACACTTTTTCAATTTCATTACAAAACTGAAGGCATTTGATTCAGGCTCCCATCACCTATACCACAGTCAACCACTAGGAGTGATAGATATTTTGCCTCAACTCAATTAGGCTAAGTCAACAAGGGGAAATGGAACTTTAGCCATTGATTAAGCATTGTGAGTAGCCCGTTTCAGCATTGTGATTTGAATTTAGGCCCACTTAACGTTTCATTTGATGTGTGAACATTATTTGTGACCTGTTTTGTTCTGGTACCAGGGTATTTATTTACCATGCTATTTTAAGTTGTGCCAGATTGTTTTTCCTCCTTTTTTTTAGTCCTGAGGCAGACATCCCAAGTCTCCCAGAAGTTCTGTGAGTCTCCCGCAAATGCATAGAGACTCCCAGATGCCCGCAAATAAATGATAATAACCCGGAAATCGCGCTTCTTCCTCCCGCTCCTCAAATATGTCGCGCACCGCTCTCCACCGGATCCCTCCTTGCTCTTCATCACACACACGCCGCGTGCACTCTGCCTACACCCCACCTGGTCTTCACTTACGCTAAAACCTGTTTGAAAAAATAAATGCTTAACGCCGCATGGTCTGTCTGAGTCTGTCCTCATTTCGAAGTGTAGCCTTATAGTCATAAATGGTGGTTATTCTGACAATATTCTGACAATTCTCAGTTGTTGTTATTTTTAGTTGCTTTAATAGTGTGGACCACTATTTTCTTTTTGATCCTCACAATTTTGGAATCCAGTAGCGGGCCGTACTGAACGGCTCAGCTGGACGGATTTGGCCAGTTGATGATCAGTGATCTAAGATCATGCTGGAGAACACGATCACAACTTTGTACTTTCCTAAAATCATGCGATTTTAAAAAATACAGCCTCTTAAAACGTTTTGGTCTAAAAATTGTGTAACTTCTAATTTGGTCATTAACATTAGCAAATTAATTAGCAAACAGTATAATTATCAAGCAGGCTTGAAATCATGCTTTTGAAATACAAATGAGTGTGGGTGAAAAATAACTTGTCAATACTTAATTCATTTAAATATAAATGTAACTAATTAATCAGAACCTGCAGAGTCACTGAACGAAACTCACAATAATAAATAAGATTTCATATTTCCCTGCATTAGTAGTAGCACGTCACGATTTTTCATCACGAAGTACGATGCGATCCTGGATTAACATCTATGTTGATCCTGGAATATCCTTATTGTTCGAGAATGTAATCAATACCTATACCTATTCTATTTTACACGCGATTTGAAGATGAGCGAAAGTGGACGCTTTGGGATTTGGGTGTGTTTTTAAATAGACAAATACACTTAATAATATGTAAACATGGCCGTCCTGGAGTCTTTTATTTTAAAGAGCCCCTATTATGCATTAAGAAATGTCATATTTTGGTTTTGGGGGTCTCCAACAACAGGCTGATATGCATGCAAGGTCAAAAAGCACTTTCATTGTCTTATGTGCATTTATTTTTACCTAATTATCCCAACGACTCCCATATGATTCGTTCAGTGATTCATTTTTTCCCAAACCCCTCCTTGACATGATGGTAATCTGCGCTGATTTGTCCGATGACCCAATCTATTGTGATTGGTCCACTGCGTTCAGTGCGAGGCAGAGAGAAATGCCCACCATGGCTTATCAACAATTTTGAAGTAGTCTGAATGCAGAGTGTATGTGTGAGCCCAATGCAGAAGTGCATTAAAGCAATGCAGTTTAACACCAGCATATTGCTCTATTCTTAACCATGACACACATCCGGTATTATTCACATTCAGAAATCCACACAGTGGCAAAAGCTGAACTATTTTGAAACCTGACCGCCGCACGTGTGTAGGAACAGCTGACGGTGGCCATAGCAACAACAAACGGCAGTGGATCGCAAGCTCACAAACGCATTTAAATCCGTAAATAAAGCGACACGCGTCGCGTTTTCAACGTGGTTTTAGACGCGATTTGACAATATAAAGAGTTAACCAGATACAGTACAAGCCTCGTGGAGCGGTTACAAGAAACACAACACAATTAAAAACATCATTTCAAGCTAGAGAAAACAAGGAGGCAACCATTTTAATCACACTTACTTACACTTGTGAAATGGAAGAAGAAACTTATCCATGAACTGTGTGCTGTAACGTTCTGACAAAGTCCCATACATCAATAGTCTTTTCTGATCCTTCCTTTAACAAACAGCCGATGAATACCCCATTGTAAGCCTGTAGATTGCTGAGGCTCTCATCAGAAAAATGATGGGAACACAGCATAATGCTGGGACGATAATGCTGAGGTATTTTTGCAGAAATAAACTTCAACCACTGACTCTTCACAGCCTCATCTTTGGGTATAGGGAAATAACACTTTCCCTCACACTTCAGAGCACAGCGTCTTTGTGACTTGATTCAACCGGGATCTGCTACAGTGTTTGTCGTCTTCTTTTTCTTTGCTACTGTGTTAGTGGGCGGGGCCGGGGGTTTCAATTTTCCCGGGTCTGCACGTGTAACAAATGGGCGGGGCTTGAGTTCTGTATCAACGTCAAGCCGATACGGCTAAAGCATGGGTGACCAACCCTGTTCCTGGCGATCGACCTTCCTGCAGATTTCAGCTCCAACCCTGATCAAACACACCTGAACCAATTAATTAGAACCTGAGGAGCGCTTGGTAATTACAGGCAGGTGTGTTTGATATGGGCTGCAACTGAAAACTGCAGGAAGGTCGATCTCCAGGAATAGGGTTGAGCACCCCTGGGTTAAAGATTAAATACCAAGATGATTCATTTGAACCACTCTGAGTCGACTCTTTTATAGATGAATCAATAGTTTTAAACAAGGCACTCTTTAAGATTTAAGCTTTAGCTGGATATTTCACTTCACTGAGAGCTGTGTTACACACTGCATGGAAGGTCATTTTCAAAAACCCATAATAGGATTTCTTTAAACACAAATAATTTTGTCTTAAATGAGCACAAACAGTATGAAAGTAATCAATTGCTTTCATTATAGATTTGTGTATAGCTCTCCACGCAATTAGGCTAATTAAGAAATGACTAAAAACAAAAGCAAAAAAAATAAACACAAATGCTTGATTACGGCCCGGCCCGAAGATAGTGGCTGAAAATATCAGCCAGACCCGGTCGGGTCAAGTCTGGGCTTGGGCCATACCAACATTGGGATGTGAAAATAAAAGATATGCCCACCATAATAAGGGATTCCCCCGATGCCCCCCCCCCCTTTTTTTTTTTTTTTTTTGAAAAAATAAATAGTATACATTAGCAGCAAATACATTAGCAAACAGTTCAGCTTATTAAAATTAATAGCTATTATAATGAAATAAAATCAAGCTATCAAATCTCATTAGCCGTTTCATCACTGTAGAACTGACATTCTGATTAAAGAGCAACAAAAGAATCTCTTATTTATTTAGATTATTTCGTTTGATTACATTAAATAACAGGTGTCACTTTAAAAAAGCACACCTCTAACGTAAAAAAAAAGCTTTCGATTGCTTTGCTAACTTTTTATGCTCATTTTGGACGAAATTAGTTGTGTTTGAAAAACCCCCCACCAAGATCGACATCTTTAGATATAACTATTATTAATTATGTGTATATGTCTGTATAAACACGCACCCAAAACCCAGACTTTCGCTCGGTTTCAAATAGTGTGTACAGAATCTGTTTGGGAAACAGCATTTATTTATCACTATGGAGAGCGTCAGCTGACAGTCACGCACCGCTATATGACTGTTTTGAAGATTGCATATGAAGGGGAGACAGCACCTGTAATAAAAGGAATAGGAATCCCGCCGTTTTTATATTTATTTTAAAGTGTTTTCATGCCTAAACAAAGCGAAAGCACGGAACAGGCTCACATTAAAGAGCAAAGGGCGGCCCCTAGTGCTTTGGCGGTATGGGTTGCATACAGGGAGGCTCTGCTCTTTAATGTTTATTGGCATCCTTCAGAGAAAGAATAAAAATATGGGAGAAATACGGGAAAATACCTTTACGGGATGATAGCGGGATAGAACTGTAAAATATGGGAGAATCCCGGGAAAAACAAGAGGGTTGACAGGTATGGCTTGGGCTCGGGCAGAGAATCTAAACTCTACTCTGATGTCCTGGAGTGTGTATGTAAAAATTCAAATAAGATGGTGGTCTTTTCAAAAAAAAAGCTGAGCTACAAACATCTATGCATCAGCATAGCGGCAGATTCAAAAACAGGACTAATGTAATCTCTGTAAAATAAAAAAGAAAATGTGAAAAGAAGAGGCTCAGAAGAAGGAAGTCTATGGAGACTACAGTGTTTATTTGTGCATCTAAAACTGCACATTTATAATCCTCTTAGTTGCTGACGTTATCTTCAGAGGGAACGATGTGAAAACTCTAATGGCAGTCGGCTGCTTCTCACTCAGGGCTGTTTAAGCTAATGAGTGAGATATCATCACTAGTGGGCGGGGCTTTCCCCCTCTGATGACACGTACAAAAGTAGAATGTCAATCAAAGTGTTTCTGCAGACTGTTTTTATCAAGTCTGATTATAAAAAAAATTTAACTAATAAACTTTTATCATTAGAGGCTGACTATATTCCCACACTGATGCCACACAACTGTGTTTAAACCTCTTATAAAAGTGATCTTTGCACGATAGGTCCCCTTTCAGCTGTATTTTAACCAAAAATCCAATTAAATTATAAAAGTAAGCAAACTTGTGGTCTAAAACTTTTGAACCCTATTAAACAAACATGCAGAAAAAGCAGAAGCATTAACTTGCACAAACTCATCACACAAAAAAATGTCCTCCACCACCTTCTCTTTCTTTACAGTCCATCACGTCTCTTTTCTGACAAACATAAAGGGGGGAGAAGAATCTGTCATACTTTCCTTCTCTCTTTGATCTGGCTCTTTTCTTCTGCTTCACCCTCGCTGGTTTCATTCTTTACATTATCTGCGTGTCCAATGTGATCCAGGTCGTAGTGTGCTTCAGTGTGTAACTGAACTTGATTAACATTAGTGTGCTGAAGTCACATGGGATCTCCTCGACATACTCCTCCTCCCCCACATCTACAGATCCACGCTCAACTCCATCGGCCTGAAAGATGTTAAAATGCATTGGCGTCGTGATATTAGAATACAATCAAGCACTCTGATGTAGACTCACCTCTTGTTATCGGATCATTGGAAAACTTGAAAGGACGACCCAGCGGATTTTTTTTGGCTGAAGTTCTTAACATTCTGTGAAACTGAAGTCATTTTATGAGCTTTGGACTTCATGATTTTAGTATATTAAAAAAGGCAAGCAGACCTACCCCGTGGACCTCAAATATGCTCCAAAATTAACATTCATCAAGTAAAATTGGCGAGTGACTGTATGCTAACTTTTAAAAACTTACATAGCTTTAAAAACCTACATTGTACATAATGCAACCCAGGCTCATTACGGATATGTACCCCAGTATACATTTCTGGAGAGCGCCAAATACGTCCAACCCAGGCTCATTCTGTTTGTGTACACCTATATATATTTCTGTAGAGAGTAAAATACGTCCCAGGAGCTACGTTTATTTTGTAGTTTTTGTTCATTTGTGCCTGCTGTTCTCACGTAAATCCACCAAAGGCCGCTGACTGACTGTCTATTGACTGAATGACTGATTAACCCACTCTCCCCTTCCCTATACCAAACCGCAGTGTTTTAAAAAGCAACCCAGAAAAAGAAAAGCCCCCTGATTTTTACCACATTTTCAGATTTTACCACATTCTCACCCTGTTATTTACTTGTTTATTTTATTTTTTAGCTTTTGTTTTTGTTTTACCTGCTTTCTGAAACCATTCTCACTGGACTCGAACCCTGTTGTTGTGGTCAACTCCGTTCTGTGTCTCAAGTTCGCCGACGTACATGTCGAGCTACCAGACAATCTGGTAACAGTGGAAAAGCCATCCATACGGAGGTAAGTGGTCAGCTGGTAAGTGAAGAAAGGAACAGCGTCATACCGCCCCGTAGCGATCGTTTTAATGATGATATGCCATACGTACTTTGTGGCTACATAATTCACGATCTTCAGCAGTGTTGCCAGATTGAGCGGGTTCCCGTTTGTTGCAATCGGTTTCCTCAAATGGTTTGAGTTACCTTAACTTTTTGGGTTTTACAGTGTACAAATCTAATGGTGGTCAAGGACTTTTGCACAGTACTGTACATATATATATATATATATATATATATATATATATATATATATATATATATATATATATATATATATATATATATATACAGCTGAAGTCAGAATTATTAGCCCCTCTCTGAATTTTTTTTTTCTTTTTTAAATATTGGCCAAATGATGTTTGACAGAGCAAGAAAATTTTCACAGCATGTCTGATAATATTTTTTCTTTCTGGAGAAAGTCTTATTTGTTTTATTTTGGCTAGAATAAAAGCAGTTTTTAAAAATTTTTAGGAACCATTTTAAGGTCAATATTATTAGCCCCTTTAAGCTAATTTTTATTTATGACTGTCTACAGAACAAACCATCGTTATACAATAACTTGCCTAATTACGTTAACCTGCCTAGTTAACCTAATTAACCTAGTTAAGCCTTTAAATGTCACTTTAAGCTGCATAGAAATGTCTTGAAAAATATCTAGTAAAATATTATTTACTGTCATCATGGCAAAGATAAAATAAATCAGTTATTAGAAATGAGTTATTAAAACTATTATGATTAGAAATGTGTTGAAAAAATCTGCTCTACGTTAAACAGAAGTTGGGGGAAAAAATAAACAGGGGGGCTAATAATTCTGACTCAACTGTATATATATATATATATATATATATATATATATATATATATATATATATATATATATATGCAGGGCTCGAAATTGCGACCATTTTGGTCGCATATACGCCCGAAATTTAATTATGCGACCTCATAATATATTTGGGAGCATTTGTGCGACTGCATATAATGGTTGCAGTGCGACTTGTTTCGTTTTTTTCTAAAAACGTTCTGAATCGGACTTCCCTGCCGCTATATTGGTTTATATCAGCTGTCAATCACTGAAGGCTTTCTGCTGTCAGATAACAATCGAGAGTTTTCGGAGAAGGTGCCCGAATCTCGATGCGTTTCATTCACTGCGTGTTCAGCGCAAAAGTCCGCTAAATGTAACACTGTACACATCATCGCCAAAGAAGCTCGCCTTTACTAACTTTAAACTGAGTCTGCGGCTCATAACAAAGAACGTTTGTATATACGCTCATATACTCATACTGACGCCTGCTTTTTTCCACAAACACAAAAAAATTTAAATCAGCTCATAACAAGACTGAGCATTTACAATGACACAAACCGAAACCAAAACTTTTAAAGAGTGTAGAAGTGAGAATTTTCTTACTTTCTTTGGTCCATTCTTTCTGGAGATGTATATTATTTTTCTATTCACTGATGACTGACTTGCAGCTTTCAGCATTGGATTGAATAATTTATTCTAATAATCTTACGTTTGTTTTGTAGCAGAAATATTATTTATTAAATTGGCATGCATATAAAAACAATAGTGCAAAATAAATATTTCTTACTGCAATGCTTCATTTTTGTTTGATGCAAACCATAAATGTATTTTTCATAAAGTAACAGCAGAACCTTTTACAGTACATAACTCACATTCAAGCACATTCAAGGCAGCATGATAATGAGAAATGTTATTCATTGTTAGTATTATTGTCATAATCCTCATCATTAATATTTTATAATTATTAGACATACATTTTGGAATTATTGCACAGATATCAATAAGTCATCACAGCATTGGTTAGTTGTTTCTGGTTTTTGTTAGTCCTGATTGATGTTGTTTTCAAATACAATAAATCCCTTAATATACAATTTGCAGTGGTGCTCATTCATTTTTGGTGGGTGCTCCTAAATTTTTTCTGGTGCTCCTAAATTTTTGAAGTTGAGAGCACCGGTGCTACTAAGTAAAAAAGTTAATTTCGAGCCCTGATATATATATATATCAAATATATAAAAAATATAAATGGGTCCACTGTCAGTAAATATCTCTACAGCTCTCCTGTAAAAAAAGTTTCTGTTTAAAGTACAATCAGCGATGTCGGACAGAATGAGGAACGAAGAACACTTTGTCAGAGTGTTAGGTGACACAGATACACACACATACAGATGACCTTTGACCTCCAGCTGTGATCCACTATCAACAGGAAACTGCAAAGGTCTCGGCTCCTAAATGAAGTCTTTCATCAGACGGCCACATTCACGTGTCTGATTCTGTTACACACCGTTATTCGACGATAGTGAACTTTTGCTTGGAGTTTAACAAGATGGATTTTTCATGAGCTGGTATCTGGCCTTTGTTTCTGTGTTCAATTTCACTGCGTCTGCAACACAGAACATGTCAGTTACGCTTGTTAACACGCTGCATCTTGTAAGACGGATGATCACATATAGAAAAGGAGAAAAAAAAAGTAAGACATATTTGGAATCTAGAGTAAAAATGTGTGTGTGAAAGAGAGAAAACAGGGTACATGTGGTCGTCTCATTTGAGACTGAGCCAAATGGTTTTCGTTAATTGGCCGTGCAATATCACACAGCTGGGACTGATTAAAAGTCTACACCGTGGAGAAAGAGAGAAATTAGGAGAGGAAAGAAAAGAGAGAGGGAGAGATGAGGGGAAGAAAGAGACAGAGAGGGTCCCAACATGTGCTATATGCCTGTGTGCACATTGCGCTGATCACAGACCTTAATATTTATTATATCTATCAATTAAATTTAAATGATTAAAAAAACAGCAAATAAGCACAGGTTACAATTCAACCCTAAAATTTTTTTTTTTAAATAAATGAATAAATAAATAAATATATAGGATTTTAAGGTCATCAATATTATTGAACTGACATTTTTTATTTTATTTTAAAGGGCAGCTATGATGAAAATCAACTTTTTTGAGCTGTTTGGACAGAACTGCACCCAAAAAAATATTTGTTTTTTGCTTATTCAAACTACTTATTTAAAATAAGCTGAATCAACACAATTCTTGAGATTTCATTTGGGCAACTTAATTTTTTTATGTTCAATCCACATAAATTTGAGTTAAGTTAACTTAACCGATTTGTGTTGGGACAACATGAATGAATTGTGTGAAACCCTCCATTTTTACAGTGTGTGTGTGTAGGTATAGTGTGTCTACAGTAATATTGGAGTGATAGAAACCATCTTTTTACAATAGAAAGTCTCTTTTAAAAAATTTACCGACGTTAAAATAGGACCCAAATCCCAGTGATTTTGAGGCCCACTGCAACGTGACGTAGGAGTACGGTTTTCCCCGCCCACCGAATTGATTGACCCACACAGACCACAGGTTAAATGCCCCCTGCTGGTCTCACTAACACCACTTCTGGCAGCAACCTAGCTTTCCTATGTGGTCTCCCGTCCAGGTACTGACTGGGCGCAGCCCTGCTTAGCTTTAGTGAGTAACCAGTCTTGGGCTGCAGGGTGATATGGCTGTGGCTTTTTAATTAACAATTTAATTTAATTACAAATTAATTTAATTACAGCATTGTGCACAACTACTGCACTGTCATTCATTTTAAAGTGTCATTAAACTGATTTTAAATGATTAAACAACATCTAAAAGCGTGTATGGCTTTATGCAAAACCATAAACTCCTTTGTTTAATTTAAGAGTGAAATATGTTCCAGACACACACTCGTGTTTAGTGAAACTCTCCAGAAATATATTTAAAACCAATTTATTTCAAAGTGTTTCATTTGTGGTTTTACTCTGCGGCTGATCAAAATCTGACACCGATCAGAGCATGTTGAGCTGTTTTACCAAAAAAGGGAACACGCTGGGATTCTGAACAGCTGCTTTGTATAACGGTCCATAATTGTGTTGTATTTGGTGCTAAACACAACATCCCTGCGTCCTGTTACTCTGCCCTCAAGCGCTCATCATAACACTCTGAATCGTTCCCTATACCCTCATTCACCATTCCCTACATTAGTCCACTAATTTAGTCCACTTAAAGGAGTGAATGTAAACGAGAGAGTGAAGCGTGCGGTGTTGTTTGTGCTTGGTTGATAAATCCCTCAGACAGATCGGATTTTAGACTTCTTGGTAAGACCCAGTGATAATTTAATAGTTAGCGAGCTGTCTACTATTACACTGAAAAAAAAGTTGACTCAACTTAAAATTCCCAACTTGCTGCAGAGCTTTTTTAGTTAACTAAAATAGAATTAAGTGCATTATGTGGGTTAAAAGGTCAGTCAACTAAAAAAAAAGCTATGCAGAAAGTTGCCGTACAATTTTAAGTTGAGACAACTAACTGTTAACGTAATGTAATGTGTATTTATATTGCGCATTTATCGTGTATGGCCATACAAGCAAAGCACTTCACAATCATGAGGGGGGTCTCTCCCCACCACCACAAGTGTGCAGCATCCACTTGGATGATGTGACGGTAGCCACAGGACAACGGCGCCAGTGTGCTTACCGCACACCAGCTATTGGTGGAGTGGAGAGACAGTCATAGAGCCAGTTTGATGGATGGGGATGATTGGAAAGCTATGATCGATAAGGGCCTATGGAGGGAATTTGTTCAGGACACCGGTGCTACATCCCTACTCTTTACAAGAAGTGCCGTGGGATTTTTAACGACCACAGAGAGTCAGGACCTCGGTTCAACGTCTCATCTGAAAAACAGCACTCATTGACAGTGTAGTGTCCCCTTCACTTTACTGGGGCATTAGGACTCACACAGACTGCCCCCTGCTGGCCTCACTAGCACCACTTCCAACAGCAACCTAGTTCTCCCATGTGGTCTCCCATCTAGGCTCAGCCCTGCTTAGCTTCAGTGAGTAACTGGTTTTGGGCTGCAGAGTGATATGGCTGTGGTTTAGTAGTTTATTTAACTGTTAAAACTCACACAGATAAGATAACTCTTTGCATGCCATCTGTAAATTCATTCAGCATGTTAACTCTCACGGTGCATTATGGGTAGTTGTACCCTTGTTATTGCATAGGGATTGATTGAGTGCACTTTAGAATGTCCACTATGATTTCAGACACCACTACAAATGGCTGCTCTGTTAAATAATGCACTATTTAAGGTTATAGGGGCGATTTTAGATACTTTGCACCACTTTATTAAAATTGTATTATACACATAGACATCCCCTTTTTGAAGGTACACTATATATTGTATAACTGCAGGTTAACTATGTATATATAATATCCGCAACATAGGCTCATTCTGAAAACATACCCCTATATACATTTCTGGAGCAATGGCTGCATTTCGTCTTTAAAACGAACGCTATGGGGTCTTATGACGCCGTATCTTTTTACGCTTACCAGCTGACCGCTTGCCTCCATGTGGACGGCTTTCCCCGCTGTTACCAGTTTGCCCAGCGGCTCGCCCTGTATGTTAGAGGATTTTAGATGTAGAGCGGAGTTGACTGTGATGTTGGGGTTCGAGTCCAGTGAAGAACGGTTCCAGAAAGCAGGTAAGACAAAAACAGAAGCCAAAAAATAAAACAAACAAGTAAATAACAGAGTGAGACCGTGGTCAGATCTGAAAATGTGGTAAAAATCATGAGGCCGCGAGGGCTTTTCTTTTTCTGGATTGCTTTTAAAAACAATCGGTTGGGTTTAGGGAAGAGGGTGGAAGGGGTGAGTGTCAGTCAGTCGACAGCAGCCTCTGGTGGATTTACATGAGAACAGCAGGTGCGAATGGCACTCACGAGAGAAATTTGAGATCTGAAAAAGCATACACAGAGGCCTCTAATGAATTCACAATAACAAAAACTGCAAAAAAAAAATAAAAAAAATAAAAAAAATGTAGCTCCTGGGATGTATTTGGCACTCTCCAGAAATGTATATAGCAGTGCGTAATCAGAATGAGCCTGGGATGACTATCCATCTTATACGCAACACTCTAACTCTTTCTATTTTGGTTGTAATGTAAAAAGATGCAACTTTTTGTAAAGCTGGATTGGAATGATAACTATTGTGAAAAGCAATGGAACTGAACTGAACAGATTTTTGAGCCCACTATTCAACCTATTTATTTAATGTAAATGTGTGTAAATATATATTTAACCTATTATATTAATTTCAGCAGAGGTGGGAAGTAACGAATTACATTCACTTCGTTACATTTACTTGAGTAAAATTGTAGGATAACGTGTACTTTGAGTGCATTTAAAAATATGTACTTTTACTAGAGAAGTAAATTACCAGAGAAAAATCATTGCTCTTACTTCGCAACATTTGGTGGCGTTCCTCCGTTACTGTCAAATGATAATAAATATAATTCATATGACTTGTTTGCAAATATCGCGAGGCGCTGCATTGGAGAGGTTGTGTCGTGAGAGGTTGCTATAGAGACACGTCTCCCGCTTTCGGTTAGAGCGCGCGCACTTATGTTGAAGTCGAGAAAGACGTGCGAGTTTATATTGTGGTCACGCCATTGCCATCTACGGTTCTGAGAAGGACGGTCATGCTGTCTGTGCAGTGAGTTTATCCAGCCTGATCTCATGAGGAAACACAAGTATTTTACGTTTTGTCAGTTTAGTACGAATTGGTACAAGTTCAGTCGTGAACAGGCTTGTAAATAAAGAGAGCATAATCCAAGTACATTTTACAAATATCATATTTTGTCTTTTTACTTCAAAATGTCACGTTTAATTCAATAAGCTACTTAATATTTATTTTAATTTATTGTGCTTAAAAAACAATAGTAAATTCAAATGGATATACCCAAGTAATATTTACTTAGTGTTTCGTAATAATGCAAAAAAAGACATACGCGAGTAAAATTTACTTCACAAAGTCAGTAAGTCTATGCGCATGCTCTCTGATTCAAACGGTGTGAAGATCATTGTACTGGGCAGTACTACAGAAGAGGAAGATGCCAACATAGATGACCCCTTCATTCTCTCTGAAAGGACTTTTTAAATTTGTTTATTGGGAAGTTTAATTCAAATTAAAGTACTGAATGAAAATGTCTGGCAGTGTTTTTAATTAAGAAACAGTTTAAATATACATTTAAATATATTACTATTTTTAGATTTTTTTTTTATCCAATATTCTCAGTTATCTGTTTTAGTTATCCTGAGTAAACTTTACTTCAAAATGTTAAATAAAATATGGTGATGAAATTTCATTTAAAAGTTTGAAGTAAAGTTTACTCTGGATAACAAAAAAAGATAACTGAGAATATTGGATAAAAATAAATCTAAAACTAGTAATATATTTAAATGTACGACTTAAGTAAATTTTACAACCAAAAAGTCAATAAAATCTACTTAGAATTTCCCAAGTAAACTTAACTTAACATTTCTAATTAAATGTACTAATAATTATGGTTAGTCTTTTACTTGGCAAAGCTTTGAAGATTTACTAGCCTTTTCTGAGTGAAAAACATTTCCAAGCTTTTTTCAAGTAAAGCCTACTCCTCATTTTTTACAGTGTACGAAATTGTACAATTTTAAAAAGGAGGCGTGGCACCCAACCCCACCCCTAAACCCAACAGTCATTGAGTGATGAGCAAATCGTACGGATTCATACGAATTAGCCACTAAAGCAAAAAGTTACGAACTGCCGTGAGATTGTGTTGGTTTATCTGACCAGACAGTTTATTCTACCCACCTCTGAATTTCAGCAATAGTATTTAGTAATATGCAAATGTTTACAGTTAGCCCTGCTGAATTATTAGCCCCCCTGTATATTTTTCCCCAATTTCTGTTTAACAGAAATTTAACAGATTCTAAACATAATAGTCTTAATAATTTAATAACTATTTTCTAATAACCGATTTATTTTATCTTTGCCACGATGACAGTAAATAATATTTGACCAGATATATTTCAAGATACTAGTATTCAGCTTACAGTGACATTTAAAGGCTTAATTAGGTTAACTAGGCAAGTTAGGGTAATTAGGCAAGTCATTGTATAATGATGATTTGTCCTGTAGAAAATGTAAAGAAATATTGCTTAAGGGGGCTAATAAAATGGATCTTAAAATGCATTTAAAAAAATTTAACTGCTTTTATTCTAGCAGAAATAAAACAAATAAGACTTTCTTCAGAAGAAAAAATATTATAGGAAATACTTTGAAAAATGTCTTGCTCTGTTAAACATCCATTGGGAAATATTTTGAAAAAGAAAAAAAAAAAATTCTTACGGGGCTAATAATTTTGACTTCAACTATACAGTATATGCTTTATGCATAGAATAGTTTGTAATGTCATATTTTCTGTCATATATGACAGACTTGCTTTGTTTACCAAACAAGTGGTTCTAATTGGATTTGCATTGTAAACCTTAAATGTTTTTAGTTACTCTCAAAATCATTCTGCATAAATTTGCAGATCTTGTACAAAATTCTGCGCAGAAATAGCAAAAAATGTCTGAAAATTCTGTCATAGAGATCTGCAGTGGTCACCAATGCTCTCTAGTCCAGTAAACGAACTGCTCTGACACTAAATGCAAATCTCCGTGGATCCAGAACTGATCTCAGCTCTTTCCCATTAATACTACAAAAATACCAAGGGAAATTCCCTGGATCTGCTCTCCCGTCTCCCCATCGCTGTCTGCTTCAGGAATGTGACGGTCCTTCTCCCTAAACCCTTTCCTCTCATGTCATTTACATACTACTCCTTAATCTGCCCAAATCCCTCTCTCACGAAAGTCAGCCGGGAATTTCTCCAGAAGAGGAGGAAAAGCCGTCTCGACTGATATTTTATTACTCTGAAGGAATTATGGAGGGATTAGAGAGGAAATTGATGAGGAACAGCGCTCTGAAATGTCTCTCTTTCGCTCTCACACTCTCTGGAAGCACATCAGTGGTTTGTGTTTATGGATATCGATGACGTTGGCACGCAGGCTTGTATTTGAAAGCATTTAAGTGGATTCAGCCATTCAAATACACTCAAGTGTTTTTAAACAAGACTAGTTTTGTGCTTCTCACGAACATGACCAGCAAAAGAACGATTCATTTAGACAGAAAGGCTTTAGTTTATTGCACACTGAGATGAAAACGTTCCACATTAAAACAATTATTCAGGTTCACATCATGTCAATCACATTTATATACTGCCTCTGAAACGTTTGTTTATCATAAAAAAACTTGAATTTAGATTTTTCCCGATTATTACATCAGTAGTAAATGATTTAAAAGTTTTTTTGGGGCAATTCACAGCCGCTGTACAAGCAAAAGCCAAAATCTGGAATGGAAATTGACAAATTAATCCACTTCATCTCACAGCACAGATCACTTTATGAAATATAAAGACAGACAGCTGGTTTTGATGCCTGGTGCATGCCAAATACTTTTCCCATACCACTGCTTGGTGTGTGTGTGCCCATACCTTTGACATCTTTTAAAATAAAGGTGCAGTATGCAAGTTTGACATCCACTGGTTGAACTAGGTATTGCATTCCTGGATCAAAACACACGCAATGCAGGTTGCCAGATTGAGGACCAACAGGAGTGTGCCTGACTATCGAGACTAAAGGCTGATTTACGGAGTTGTGTTCTAAATAAAAGCAATGGCACTCGAACAAATATTAAATCCTAACCAACACCTTGAATTGATATATTAGAAACAGTTAAATGGTAATAATGTGAGTTTGAATGCCATTTTACATGACATTTATTGCCATATACTGAAAGCAGCAGCAGATAGTTCACCTCAGATCATGAAAATTAAATAAACCGTTTGAAATTGAACTTTAGAACTAAACACATATGAGTGATTCAGCATCTACATTTAATAATGCTAAAGAGGGTTAATATGTATTAAATACATTATAAACCTTAGCATTTTTCTGGAATGCAGTGAGTGCATATTCTGTGCTTCTGAAAGGCTGTATTTAGATTTCTGTCGTGTTTCGTCTGGTGCAAACAGCCAAACTGCTTATCACTGCGTATCTCGTCATGCAGCATATTGTTAGGACACGGGGTTACAATGTGACCTGCTCACCTAATGTTTACGTTCGTAATATTAATATTATTTGCTAATTAATAACCACCTCATGTGGAACTCTTAATCTGCGTCTCATTTCAGAGTCTGCTTCTGTCCACCGGAGGTCGCATTTCAGTCACGGACACATATTTTGAGAGCCTTCATGACTGAATGAATGAAATACGTGGTTTTCCACGAAGGTAACCCGGGGTGCTGAAATTTAATTGGCTAAATTGGCATTTGGCGGGTTAAAGGGCAAAACAAAGACAGCCGTTCCGGCACGGAAAGCACATTTTCAAAGCAGAATATCTTCAGCATTGTTTTTCAGATAAACGAGAATGTTCACTTCGCATATTTCCTAAATATCTGCAGAGATGTATAAAGTACTAGAGACCCAGACTTAAGTAAAAAAACAAGTGCTCTATCAAAAGGTGACTTGAGTAGAAGTTGAAGTGCTCTTTAAGCAAAATATTTAAGTGGAAGTACTAAAGTATTCAACATTTTTTGTACTTAAGTATTGCAAGTAGTTTATTTAAAAATGTACTACTCAAGTACTGAAAGTAAAAGTACAAGTATTGCGTTATGTAGTTATTTTTGAAAAGCAGTCAAAAGACATATTGTTTTGTTTATTTTAAATATCTTTTTTGGGGCACAGGATTAAGCAGAACAAAAAGAACCATGGTTTACGATTTATAATATATATATATATATATATATATATATATGATGGGTCAAAAACACCATTCAGCGTGACCGCTTTTATGATAGACAGTTAACGTTATGTGAACATTGCAGCATGATATGAACCGCGGGTAGCTAACGGTAGTTAACTTATCTAGCTCTTATGGATAGCTCAAACTGCTGTTTTGTGTATTATATTATCTTTAACTTGACATGTTTCTTCAAATCCGATGGTAGAGTATGCACTTCATTAACTGTCTTTCATGCCGACAAATGCAAACATTGGCTCTAAATAGGGTCACGGGTGGTCTTTTCCCTCATCGCCACGAACAGTTGAAAGTGAAGGAGTTGAAGGTGGAATTTCTGGGTTTTCCATGTCTAAAACAAACTAAAGTGCTCTCAATGCAGGCAGGCAGCACTGTCTTCTTTGATCGTCTGATCAATGAATGATTGATTCGTAACATTTTTATAATTGTAACGAGTAACTATGCAACACATAAAAAATCTACTGGAGTAAAAGTATTAAGCTCATCGAAAATATGTACTGAAGTAAAAGTAGAAGTAGGAGAAAAAACGATACTCCAGTAGAGTACAGATACAACCTTTTAGTACTTAAGTACAGTAGTGAAGTAGTTCTACTTCGTAACTATACATCTCTGAATATCTGCAAACATATTATGGTATTTCATGCTTTAGAAGAGTCAAAAACGTACATACAGCACCTTTAAATTAAATCAATCACAGGAATTTGTGAAAAAAAATTAAAAAATCAGATTTTTTACAAAGCATGCATAATCCTCACTTTAGATTAGGTCACAAAACTGGATAAAGTTGACTTAATAAAGCATTCATTAACATACAAAGTAACTAATTAATATATGCCTGAATAATGAGATATACAAATGCTGATTTAAATAGTTTATTAATCATTTGCTTACGCATTCTTACTGATCTTAAAAAAAACACCAACTATTCTTAAATAACTGGTTTGTAAATAATGCGATACTTAATTTAGTAATGAAAAATGAATCATTAAAGTATGAAAACACAATCAAGCACATTGTACATGTCATAAATACAGCATTTGTAGCTGTATTTATAAACTGTTTACTAACGTCTATTAATGTTAGAGTTAATGCATAACAAACTATTTGCTAAGTGAAGTAAAATAATTTCAAACACAAATTTTCCCCGGGTTTCCTCCGGTTTCCTCTCACAGTCCAAAAACACGCAACCTAAGTAAATTGAACATACCAAATCGATACCATAGCCAAGCTCTTAGCAAGTGTACATCTCTTGTAATGTAATGTGTATTTATATAGCGCATGTATTGTGTATGGCCATACACCCAAAGCGCTTCACAATCATGAGGGGGGTCTCTCCTCACCACCACCACCACTCTTCTTAGCCATTCTATTAGCCAGAAATAAGTCGGGGGAGTTCATCGAGATGTACCTGAGCTCAAACTCCCCTCTCGCCCTGCAAACGGGAGGGAGCCCAGGGCTCGAGGATCTCATGAGTTCAGGGCTCTCTCCCAGGACAGCATGCCAAACAAGCTTTATCATCAATTATCAGCTAAGTGTGAACTCTTGAAAGTTTAATAAATGATTCATATTGTGTAGTTATTATAAAGTGTTACCTGCCATTTTTGTGTCTGATGCTACTAGTGTTCACCTGGCTGAAGTACCATGCATTGAAGGAAAAAAAGACATTCATCACACAACCAGGAGACATTTTCCATGTTCACAGGAAACTCTTACATCTGAGCTCCTTTGGAAGGTCAAAGGTCAGTCTGCTCACTCGATCAGGACTTCCACACCTGTCAACAGATTTAGATATGGGAGGCGAGCGATTATTAGAAAAAAAAAATGGAGCAGTTCAAAGCTGGAAAAGGTTGAAAGTTTGAGTGAACAACATATGTGCCAAGAACTCAGAGTAGAGCGATGATCACAGCTCTCTCCGCTGAGATTAAATCTAGTCCCGCGCTGAACTGGTGATTCAGATTTTCACAATAAAGGAAAAGACAACACTGAGTCCTGCATGTCACAGTGGTGTATCTGGCACTCTGCTCTCTTCTCTAATCAACACTTTTCACATGTGACCACTGAATATCAGCAGGCCGCTCTGGCAACAGTAGAACAGACCAGCTGTGGTGTGTGTGTGTGTGTGTGTGTGTGTGTGTGTGTGTTTAAAAACAAATGATGTGTTTTAATGCTTCTTTAATGATCTTTTATTAAATGTTTTTCACAATCCATACAGTATATACTCCATATTTACAAGTATATGCAAAAAAATGCTATTGTTACTTAGAGATTTTGTCTTGTTTCTAGTGCAAATATCTAAAAATTGATCAATCAAGAAGAATTTTCTAAACAAGCAAAATAATCTTATTTCCAAGCAAAAATAAGTTTATTTTGCTTACCCCATTCATTCATTCATTTCCCTTCAGCTTGGTGCCTTTATTCATCAGGGGTCGCCACAGCGGAATGAACCGCCAACTTTTCCAGCATATGTTTCACACAGCGGATGCCCTTCCAGCTGCAACCCAGTACTGGAAATACACACATTCACACACATACACTACGGCCAATTTTGTTTATTGCTAGTTTACAGTGTGTTTGTCAACCACCAAACTGTCCTAAAAGCACACCTCTGGTCCGAGCTTTGCCCTGGCGAAACGTCAGTCTATAGCGATCGATGATTGGCTACTGTACTAGTAGGCAGGGCTTCATTCGCCATATTGACTGTTACACTTTTCCCCATCCAAAACTATACAAATGACTCATCTTGTGTATTCTATATTCTTTGATTACGTACACACAGCTGGATACACACAGCTGGACTGATATCCTTGTACACCACACTTGCACACACACAGTGCTGAGTCTTGTTTGCTGTAACATTTTTAAGTGTTCCCTTTGTCTTGCCGGGCTTTTGACCCTTGCCTACGCTTTTGGATTACCCTCATGCTTCTATTTGCTCCTGCTTTGAACACTGCCTGCCTGACTCAGAGTTAATAAACTGCATTTGGACCCTCAACTCCGTTGTCAACCGACTCCTAGTGTTACAATTTCATCTTTAAAACCTATTGTTTTAGTCATTTCTTTTCCATTTCATCTTCTTAGTTTTAAATGCCTTTCATTTATCCCCATAACACACAAATATAATAATTTAATCAGTTTCCAATGGATAAAATCAAGCCCTGCACTCACTAAACATCATTTTTACCTTTTAAATGTATTGGTTACACTGTTAAAAAATTCAGTCATCATCAAAAATAGTCATTTCAACTTATATCAACCAAACTGAGAAAAATATTAAATTAAGCTTTGTATAACTCAAAAACTTTAGCTGAAACCTAACTTGTTTTGCGCCGATCACAACTAACGCGTCTTTACGTTCCAAAAACGCGAGGCGCACCTCACTGCCTTTTTTGTTGACAAGAAAAAAAGACGCACGGTACGTTTTTTACGTCGCTAGACAATGACTGAATCAGCTGGGTAATGTGCGAGAGTGTTGCTGTTGATATTAATATAATTTTAAAAATAATAAAGTTGTGATAATCAATATTTGTGAGTCATACAGCTCCAGATAACTCAAAACCATAGATATATACACTAGATATCACATGGGGACCCTGAGCATGCGTCAATAGCGCCGCCACATTGGTACAGTGCTCCTAGGACAAACGTCATTCAACCGCATTAGTCAAGACAGTGTGCCAATGTGAAGATGCTGGACTTTAGCGCTGTGTACGGATGTAGTAACGAGCAAACAAAGAAAACAAAGCACAAAGGCATCACATTTCATAGGTAAGATTTATTTTTTTATGTTTTTGTATGTTATGAACTTTTGTGCTTAACAAGTAATTTTATTGATGATAATACAGTCTCTTACTGCAGGGACCATAAGGAAAAGTAGCACTAACTCGCACTAAATTCTAAGCTTATGCTAGTTTTGTTGAATAAAATAAGCAAACAATGCTATGAAATATGACAAGAAGACGCGGCGCTGTCAGTAACTTGTATTATTGTCATCTAAGTGAACGAGTCGTTCATATTGAAGATTCATTCACAAACGAATCGCTCCTTCCGTCAGAATGTGAAGTGAAAGCAGGAGAGGGGGGTGTGTTTCAGGACATGGATTAGATCAAATTAAACAGGGAAGGAGGGTAATGCATTTCCATGCACACAAACACTCACTCTTTGTCTGCAATGCCCGTGCGGTCACATCCATCAATGTAGAAAAGTGATGTAAAATTATAATATTTCGTAATTAAAAAATAAAATTTGCATACTGACCACCGGGGAAAACCCCCGATCATAGATATATGTGTATATGTGTATTTCTCTGGCTTTGGATGGCCACAGTCCTCCACTTCACCATGGTCCTGCATTCATTTCAAAGGAGCGCTACCCTGTACTAAAATGGCAGCTCTAATGACACATTCCATCTAATAGACAACAGTAGGGTAGGCGACATCTAATGTATATATCTATGACTCAAAATAGCAACCGTCTCTCCTTAATCTTCAAAAGTCTCCATTGTTGTCTTGACAACACAAACACTGCAGGCACCTCAACGGAAACCCCGTCTCTGCTTTCATTTGATTGGAGAATGAAACAGATGCAACTGACATAACGCGCTTTTTCCGCTCTGAGTCAACTTTTTTTCAATTGTGAGCGCCATTTAAGTTAGCAAACCATTCAAAAAAGTACCTTAAAAACATTTGTTGACTTTTTTTAAAGTGCTGTTTTATGTTGACAATAATTATAATAATAATTCCTTACACACACACACACACACACACACACACACACACACATACACACACACACAGATATACATATATATATATATATATATATATATATATATATATATATATATATATATATATATATATATATATATATATATATATATATATATCGCTTTTCTGGACACTCAAAGCAATTTAGACATTTTTTAGGGGGAATCTCCTCATACACAAACCAGTGTGCAGCATCCACATAGATGACGCGACAGCAGCCATATTGCGCCAGACCGCACACCAGCTGACTGGTGGAGAGGAGTGATGAAGTCAATTATGATATGGGGATTTTTAACGACCACAGAGAGTCATGACCTCGGTTTAATGTCTCATCCGAAAGACGGCACTCACTGAGCAGTATAGAGTCCCCATCAATATACTGAGGCATTAGGACCCACACAGACTACAAGTTGAGCGCCCACTGCTGGTCTCACTAACACCACTTCCAGCAGCAACCTGGCTTTCCCATGTGGTCTGACCGGGTGCAGCCCTGCTTAGCTTCAGTGGGCGACCATGTGAGAGTTGCAGAGAGCTAGCTGCCGGCCAATAATGTCAAATAGGTTGGACATAAATGAGTACAAAAAATGGAAGATAAATAAATAATAATGCTCATGTTATTAATGCAAAATCTGCAAAAATAAAATTTATTACTTCAGAAGCAGTGGCGGCTGGTCAATAGAGGGCGCCCCCTTCAAGTTAGACTACTTTAATATGTTAATATTTATTATCACAAATATTAACTAAATAAATTGATTTAATTATAACATTCTAACATTTATTGTAGTCATACTAACATTTATTGAAAAAAAATGTATGAACAATATTTTTTCATAAGTGTGCGGGGCGCCGGACTAATGATTGTCTATGTAGGTACACAAACTTTTGCAATGCACGTGATATGACAATAAGCTCTAATTGGCCTGTTTTAAATTGTCTTTGGGGCGCAGCGCTCTGCGTCCCGAACCCTCCCATTTTTGTTGTTAGAACAAATCATATTTGTTTTTATATGATTGGCCTTATGTGATTGTACCATTCTCACTTAGACCGTTCAGCAGCAGCTCGTCTGTGCCGACCTTTAATCATAGTGAAAGCAAGTGCAATTTCTTGAGATGAAGGAAAATTCCGTTGTATCTTTGCAAAGATATCCGTTCACAAGGCGTTTGGATGAAGAAGAAAAAAAGGATCAAGGAGCTTGGACCAGATCGACCCTCCTTGCAAATTCAGTAGTCAAGTGATCGTAGGCGCGCGTATATTCGGGGCTTTTCCAGCACTTGTTATGACAAACGGAGTTGGCTGGCAGGTTGTGATGTAAGTCATGCCTTTTACTGTTTTCCGTGTTTGCTGTTTCAAACAGCATGACGCAAGAGAGGCTGAATGCATTGGCCATGCTGTCAATAGAGAAAAGACTGGTGACTGAGATGACTGACTTTAACCAAACGGTCATTGAGAAATTTGCAAGCCAGAAAGAAAGGAGAGCAAAATTAATTTTTAAGTAGTGCTACTGGCCAGTGATTAGGCAACATTTATGTGTGTGTGTGTGTGTGTATGGTGAACTGATTTGTGATGCATTTATTGTATGCTTTAGTCATATTTTAGTTTTTTGATACTCTCAATAATCACCTGAAAAATGGCTTTTACACTCTTACTTTACCAACAGTTAGATTTTTTTTTTCTGGTGTTTGCGCCCCCCCACATTTTTTAACACCAGCCGCCACTGTTCAGAAGAAAAAAGCATGACATATGATCTTGTTTACAGACTTGTTTTTATGATGTAATGCTATAAAATTATAAGAAGAAAATGGCAATGGGGTCATAAAAATAAATTTCAAAGAAAAACAGATTTATTTGTCTGACGTCACCAAAGGCAAATCATATATTTTTGAATATTTATTTCTTAAGTAAATGAGTTGGTTATTGGAATCTATAATATACAGTGATGGGAATAACGGCGTTATAAATAAACATCATTACTCACGGCGATACTTTTTCCAGTAATGAGTAATTAAATGAATTACCGTTTCCTCTGTTACAACACCGTTGCCGTTACTGACGATAAAATGCGCATTACTGTAATTGAGAACACTGAAGCAGTTTGCATGCGAGCAGCGTATCAGCCATAGGACCTCTCTTTTTCTGTGGTGTGTGTGTTCGGTGCTGGGGCGGAACACATAACCAACTAGTGATGATGATTGGTGTGTCTGTGAACGTGGTGTAACTGAGAACGTGATGATTGGCTTAGATAGAGTACATTTCCATCATTTGCCAATCAGAGGCAGTGTAGTGCGGGTGTCACACACAAGCACATGCACAGTCAAGCTGCAGTCACACTAGAGTTTGCAAAAAGGGGCGGGATTAAAGATGATTAGACATTAAAAAAAGCGAGCGATCACTCCATGTTTTAAATTTCTGTTCAGAGAGGTCATGTTTTGATCCTGGATTGGTCTCACACAGACAAGTGATGCGATTTCGCAGGTCAGAGTTCACCAAGCTTGAACTTTGCACCGCAGCGAAATGCGAAACTCTACTTATGACCCTGCGTTTTCGGTCTGACGCATTCGCGTGCGTATGAATGGAGGTCTATGGAGGGAAAAGTCCGGTGTGACCGCGGCGTCAGTCGCACACACCAACGACCAGGAGTCAGAACGATGGTAAATCCAACAAGTTCAAAGGTAGAGTTTGCAAACTGTAAACCTAAGCACTACTATTCACTCGCTGAGGTGAAAGGCAAGAACGTTTATGTATCGTGCAAATTATGCAGGAAAAAAAAAGAGTCTCTGTGTTGGTGACAAGTAAATCTAATCTAGTGAAGCACCTGACATCGTATACAAAATTAGCGGCTACGCAGGTGATAACGTGAGCTCTGCTACTAAAGGAGACAAAGCCACGACATCAAAGCAAATAAAACTTGATTTTTCTCCAACGCAAACACTTATTACAGACAGAATTAAACTAAATAATATCTCGATATATGGTTGAGGACATGCTGCCGTTGTCTCTCACATTGTCCCACAGCAACATTAAAATAGTGTAGACTAGTGTACAATGTCTTATACAGGATTTATTTTATAGTCATTTGACAAATTAGATGTTTTTTTAAAGTAACGCAATAGTTATGTCACGATCACCAGCGATCTAGCTACAAGACATCGCTGGTAAACACTCACATTGACATGAACTACAAATCCGCCATGTTACGGACCACATATTCAGTCATGCAACACACACACACACCTGCTTCAAGTCACTAGTGATTGCAAACACTCACACAGCTGAAGCTGCTCACAGACTGATTACTTGGACTATAAGAACATCACCAACACACACACTATGTTGCTGAGTCTTGTTATCTGTTTTGTGACATTACAATGTGTTTCACTTGCCTTGCTGTGTACCGTTCTTTGCTTTGCCTTGTTTGTTTGTTAATTCATGCCTGCTGCCTGCCTTGTGACCATCTGCCTGTTACTTTGACTACGATTCTGGATTGGGCTTATACATCTGTTTGCTCCTGTGTTGATCATTGCTTGTCTGACCATCCTGTTAATAAAACCCTGCGTTTGGATCCTCACGTCCGTTGTCAATGTCACATGGTAGTTACTTTTATAATTATGTAGCTCAGTTGCTATTTATGAGAAATAACTAGCAACTAAATATTACTCTTTTAAAGGAACATGCCTAACACTGATAATATATAAATATTAGCCATACATGCATGGGTATGCTGATCAAGATCATGGTTTACGCACATATTTAGCATATTAAATTTAAACACAGAGCAAAATCTACTTGCGCACCTGATCTCTCTTGTCACGGCACATTCAGCACGCCTGGTTGCTCAGCGGTTCTAACAGGATTACGGTTCTGCAGGCGCCAACCGCGGGGCGCTGCAGTGGCCTGTGGAGAAAAGCAATTTGCATTTCAGGACGATGTGCACAAATGTTGCTTCTTCATTTAGGTTTTAATAGAGGTTTGATTTACTTATACTGAAAAAACAATATACACCTTAATATGCAGTTGAAGTCAGAATTATTTATTAATATTTTATATTCTTTTTCCTAACTTCCTAAGTGATGTTTAAAAGACCAAATACATTTTTTAGTGTATAACATTTAGATTTTCTTATGGACAAAGTTTTTTTTTTTTTTAGTTTGGCTGGAATAATAAGTTTTAAAAAATTTAAAAGCAATTTTATGGTTAATTTTTAAGTTTATAGGCCCTTTAAGTTTTTTTTTTTCAAAGGTTGGCTATAACAAACCACTTGATTCTACACAGCAAAAATTCCAGTGTTAAATATACAGTGTGATTTTTTTGGTGTTGTTCAGTGTTAAAACCAGGGTACATTTTAACCCACGAGTGTATATTTAAGAGTTTTTTTTTTCAGTGTTAAACCCAATATGCAGTGTATTTCCCACTAGGGATGGGGAGTCCAGTTTTTTTTTACTCTAACCGGTTCTTTCAGACAAACAGTGATCAAACCAGTCTGTTTTACTTAAACTTTACTTAAATGTATTGAAATTATTTCTGAAAAGATTAATGACCATTTAATAAATTAAAACTATTTTCAACATATTTGATCACTGTTTTCTGTCACACACACCAATTGATAATATAAGAAAAAAAGGTAATATGTTAACGCTTTGAAGGGTAACACACACTCCAGTTTGATGTAAGAATAAACTCTTCCAGTGTTAAAATGAACTCTGAGAGTAATGTACAAATTTCACACTTTAGGAGTCATATGTACACCCAAGGAGTGTTACGTTAAACTCAAACTGAGTTAAATGCACACTGATTTTTTTGCTGTGTAACTAAGGATCTGAGAATCCTTGTAGCAAACCTATGTGTGTGTCGCTTGAAGAAAGCAACCATTCATTTGTGTTGTGTTTTATTTTGTTTATATTCATTTATTCTTCATTTTATTTTAAATAATCATATGATCATTAGTCATTTATATAATTATCATTATATCATTGTATTGATTAATAGTTAATGATTTGATTATTTTTATTGATTATTATTTGTCATTTGATTGTTTTTATATTTTATCATTGCTATTTTCCTATAATTAATGCTTTATTATTATTTCATTTTTTCATACTGTTGTAATTTTATGGCTGTGTGGATTTAAGTGAAACTTGTTTTCATGAGTAAGAGATAAGAGAATGTCTCTATTTCAAGGTCTGTATTGTCTCTTGAAGCAGTAATTTTCCAATGCTGTTGCTTGTTGTACAATGGCACTTGTTGGATTTATCCTGGTCAGAAGAAGTCTGAGCACTGAATCATACGCAACTAAGATTAATCAATAAACTCTGCTTTCTTTATCTCATTACTTAGTCTCCTGCTTCTGCTCCTCTCTGGCTTTCTCAGTCAACTCCTATATTGATATGAGACTATATGTTAACTCAGCTGAATACTGGTTAACAGGTTTGGGTATTGGGCGGCTCTGCTGGCTTGTTGTCTGGATACCCAGAGAAGCAGACATTTTCTGACAGGATCTGGCATCTGGGGTTAGATCTTATTTATCTAACATACTGCCATCTAATAACTTGCCTAATTAACATAACTTGCCTTGTAATAACCTAGTTAAGACTAGATTAAATTGCACTATAAGTTGAATATCTTGCCAAATAACTAGAAAATTATTAGGTACTGTCATAATTGTGATAACAAAAGAAATGACACTCTGGAAATGCTTTTCTTACGGAGAGTTTTTGTTCTGTTTCTAGTCCAAATGTCTAAAAAAATTATTAAATTAAGATGCATTTTCTAGACAAGCCAAAAATATTGTCTTGTTTTCACAAAAAAAAAAAAAAAAAAGCTAAAATAATAATAATAATTATTAAATTACTGGTCAAATAAAAACAAGCTAAATAATCTGCCAATGAGGTAAGAAAAATAATATTTTTTTCAAAGCGAAAACAAGATTAATTTGCTTACACCATTTGCCACATTATTTAGCTTGTTTTAAGGGAAAACTCACATGATTTTGACTTATTATTTTTGATTTTTGATTTAATTTTTTAATATTTAAACTAGAAATGAGGCAAAAACTCTAAGTAAGAAAAGCATTTTTTGAAGTGTAGTAATTAGTAACTGTAATAAAAAAATTATTCTCTTATGAAATGGTGCTTGAGAAATATTTAAAAAAAAATAATAGAATTTCACAGTATAGGGCTAATAATTCTGAATTCAACTGTACAGTGAATATATATTTTGCATGGCACGTATACATCTGAACAGCTGGTCCAAACTGGATCCTTTTCACTGACGTGTGTGTGTGTGTGTGCATATAAGACAAGTGATTTATAGATCCTCATATCTCCCCCCAACAAAAATAAAAATAACAATCAATCACTCTTTCTGGAAGTTCATCTGCATATTCATGACACACCTTTACTATAAGCTTATTTGCATTAACATGCTGGGAAAATCAGAGAGAGTTATTACATCATTGAGATGATCTCACGCATCTGTCATCAGGCTGACGACTGCAGACATAAAGAAATACAGTGCAGTAAACTCAGTGTGTATGTGGATGAGTCCAGACTGCAGGCTATAATGCAAATAAGCATCAGACAAATTAGCAAAAACACAACCCAAATCACTGACTTTAATTCTCATAATTGGGGATATAAAGTTGAGAAAAAACAAGAGACATAAATAAAATAAAAATTGTTAAATAAAGGATAATGGTTTGAATGAAAAATGTATCATCTTTAAATAAAGATTGTCCCAAAACACATCAGTTTAAATGGTTAAAATATACAGTTTGTAATGTTTTTTGGTATTTGTAGTGATAATAGACATAAACTGTGTAATTTTTTTCCCACAAAGAATATTTACACAATATTTATTAAGTAAAACAAAATGAGTCAACGACAAAAAACTATTCCAACATACGTTTTATTCAGCAGATGCCCTTCCAGCCACAACCCAGTCCTGAAAAGCTAAATATGTTAGTCAAGTGTTATTATTAAAACACTTTTACTTGGAATTGTTGCAAGCGTTTCATTACTGAAAGGAGAGATGTACTGTAATAATTATGAAGAAAGCAATGTCAAGTAAATTTGACTGAATAGTTTTGCACAAATATAGCTTCCTTAAAAGGAGTATCATTTAAATCAGCGGTGCTCAACCCTGTTCCTGGAGACCTTCCTACAGTGTTCAGCTGCAACCTTGTCAAACACACCTGTCTTTAATTACGAAGCGCTCCTTCACATCCTACTTATTTGTGTTTGATCAGGGTTTCAGATTAATTCTGCAGGAAGGTAGATCTCCAGGAACATGATTGACCACCCCTGATTTATATGATCAAAAATTAATAACAAAACACTGCGGTAAAATAATTATCATCAATACAATCAATGCCTAGGACAAATGTAAGGATATCAAACACTATACAGACTCGATGTAAATTTCATTAAAGAGATTTGTGTGTCACAAAAGAAAGCTTGTGAGTGCTAAACAGCGCCACCAATAGCCTCTTTCACACAGCAATACTGTACCAGTAAATAGCTGTATTTAATTGCCATATTTTCCACTCTTAACCACAATGGAAATAAGCCAATGGCTTTTTTGTGTATTTACCCTTGACAGTTTTTAAAATATGTATGAATCTGTCACAAACTCGAGGGAACCCAATTGCAAGTGATAACAAAACTGGTTTATTGAACTGGAATCAAACAGAGTTCAACAGCAGGAATAGAGTTCGCTAGTCATAGCAGGCGAGTGAAGCAGATCAATGGTGAATCTCATAGGAATCAACAGCGGTAATAGTTCATGTAGTCGTCATAAGACGTGAAGACAAAGTCCGAAGGCATAAGCCTCAACAGCAACTCACCACCAGCGAAATCAACGACGAGAGCCTGACAGGACACAGACATGAACAACAACGAACTGACAAGGAGAAATAGGAACGCTGGACTGATAAAGGCGCAGTAATGTGCTACACCTGTGCCTGCTGATAATCAGCTGAGCGGTGCTGGGCAACAGCAAGTGCCGGCGAACCATTCACGTGACCACACAGCTGACAAGATGCCAAGCGATTCATTCATACACTTATTTATACACTCACACGCACACGCACACGCACGCACGCACACACACACACACACACACACACACACACACACACACACACACACACACACACACACACACACACACACACACAACTTCTAGCAACTTACTGATAATTTTACATATTTTGGTACAATTGATGGAACAAATAATACAGTATTTTTTTATAAAGGGCCTATAAAGAGTCTTCAGGAAGAAAGAAAGAAAGAAAGAAAGGAAGGAAGGAAGGAAGGAAGGAAGGAAGGAAGGAAGGAAGGAAGGAAGGAAGGAAAGAAAGAAAGAAAAGAAAGAAAGAAAGAAAGAAAGAAGGAAAGAAAGAAAGAAAGAAAGAAAGAAAGAAAGAAAGAAAGAAATGAAAGAAAGAAAGAAAGAAAGAAAGAAAGAAAGACGATTCTCTCAAAACACTGTAAAAACCATTGAAACGTACTGAGCTTCAATAGTTAAAAATGTATGGTTTGTAATGTTTTAATTGTATTTGTAGTGACAACAATTAAAAATTGTGTCATGTTTTTCAGCAGAGACTCTTTACACAAGATTCATTCATTTTCCCTTGGCTTAGTCCCTTATTTATCATGGGTCGCAACAGCGGAATGAACTTCCAACTATTCCAGCATATGTTTGATGCAGTGGATGCCCTTCCAGCTGCAACCCAGTACTGGAAAACACCCATACACTCTCACATTCACACACGCCAAAAAATGTGCCAATTTTAGAAACCAGAGCACCCGGAAGAAACCCACGCCAACATGGGGAGAACATGCAAACTCCACACAGAAATGCCAACTGGCCCAGCTGGGAACCAGCGACCTTGCTGTCAGGCAACAGTGCTAACCAATGAGCCACCATGCCACCTCTATTTACACAAGATTTATTAAGCAAAGCAAAATGAGTCAAAACAACACTGTGACTAAGCAGTTGCTAAAAATAATGTCATGTGTGATATGACTCATGAGGGCTTCCCTTTATCTAGATCTTAAGGGACTTTTAAGCGTGGCTGATTATCTTAATGATAACATGATGCAAAATCCGTCAAGACGTTTATAAGGAAACGACTTTGCTTTTATTTAATACATGCTCTGTTTGGTATACATGCTGAGTGATACTTTACATTTCTTAACATTAATTTTTGAATTAACATTAAA
The DNA here is from genome assembly GCA_903798195.1 of Danio kyathit. Taxonomy (NCBI): domain Eukaryota; kingdom Metazoa; phylum Chordata; class Actinopteri; order Cypriniformes; family Danionidae; genus Danio; species Danio kyathit. The sequence continues at coordinate 49,719,046 of LR812533.1, forward strand.
ATGTCACCTATTATGCTCCTTTTTACAAAATTTAAAATAAGTCTCTGATGTCCTCAGAGTGTTTATGTGAAGTTTCAGCTTAAAATACCACACTAATAATGCTTTATAACTCTTTGAAACTGTCCCTATTAGGTTTTGATCCTACAACTGTGCCATTTTGGTGACTGCTGCTTTAAATTCAAATGAGATTGTGCTCTTTTTAAAAGAGGGCGGTGGTAAAAATGTCTGTGTCAGGATAATGGCAGATTCAAAACAGGGCTAAAGTTATCTCTATGAAAAACTGAAAATGTCGAAAAAGTGGCTTAGAAAATGTAGTTTATAGAGATTATGGCATTAACTTGTGCATCCTAAAACACCACATTTATAATGTGTCTTAGTCGCTGACAAAAGCCCATTTTACACACTGATACTGGTAAATATCCAGAAAATTTCCGGAACGACTTAAAAAAAAAGCACTGTTCACACATCCATTCCAAAATACAGGTATCATCAGTGGTGGAAAGAGTACTGAAAAATCATACTCAAGTAAAAGTACCATTACTTGCCTAAAAATGAAGTGCAAGTAGAGTAAAAGTATCTGTTAAATATTACTCAAAATATGAGTAAAAAGCCCTTTTAAAAGTACTCAAGAGTAGTGAGTATTATGCTGTCAAAAGCTGATATGCTTACATGTAATTTGTGCATCTGTGTGTAAACGTAACATCCTGTAGTGCATTTAGTTATTAATTTATGTCCAATAATGACGTCAAATGACGTTGATATTTGGTTGATTTTAGGTTGTTAGAAAGTGACCAAAATCCAGCGTCGAGCCAACATCTTAAACCAACGTCATATATGACGTCAAATACTGACATTTATTTATCAAGTACGGCAACCAAAATCCAACATCTGATAGATGTCATAGGGGTAACGTTCACACAACGTCAAGCTGTAACATCATTAGACGTTGAAATTTGGTTTGTTTTAGGGTGGACATTGACATTAGCCTGACGTTGAGTTCTGCCGTCAACCCGATTTTCATTTCCAAACAAAATGCAAAGTCCCCATGAGGTCCTGTGCCTGCTGGGTGTTTAAGGCCATTGCATCATACAGTAAACATCGGTCATCTTCTCATCAGTGGCATGCATCTAAACAGTCTCTGGGTCAGTGCGTGTAATGATTTTGGACATCTTCATGGACACTTTTAATACTTCCAAACAGTTTGCTGCAATTATAAAGTGCACACATCTTGAGGTAGCTTATTATGATGCTATTTACCGTCTACGGCAGGGGTGCTCAACCCTATTCCTGGCGATCGACCTTCCTGCAGTTTTCAGTTGCAGCCCTTATCAAACACACCTGCCTGTAATTATCAAGTGCTCCTCACGTTCTAAATAATTGGTTCAGGTGTGTTTGATCAGGGTTGGAGCTGAAATCAGCTGGAAGGTCGATCGCCAGGAACAGGGTTGAGCACCCCTGGTCTACGGTATGTGCGACTTGATTGGACAGGAATCTCAGGACTGATTTTTTAAATCCCCAATGGACAAGAAAAATAAAGTAGTTACTGCAGGTTGACGGAAAGTAGTGGAGTAAAAGTACAGATACTGCAGTAAAAATGTACTCAAGGGAAAGTAAAAGTACACATTTGTAAAACTACTCAGTAAAGTACAATTCCTGAGAAAAACTACTCAATTACAGTAATTTGAGTATTTGTAATTAGTTACTTTACACCACTGGCCATCACAAACCAGAAATGTCCTCTAAACAGCTGCGCTTGTATTCGTAAACATAGAAGGGGTCTGGCTTTTGTTGATGGTTTCACTTTTATTTAAAGCTTTAGCATTCATGCAGCTGATTTTGTCTAAGAGACATCCAAAGGCAGAAGCGTGACTCACAGCTAAATGTTTACACATTTGACTACATTCAAAATTCTGTGGCTGGATAAGTATTGTGAACAACTTTGATGTGAACATATGGAGGAACACTTTCGCATGTCGAGATGTACATAATATGTGTGTGTGCTGGCGCTCACCGGCTGCTTCACGTGCACATGTGTCAAGCAACTGAAGCAGAGCTTGAAGGTAAACAAACAGCGGTTTATCATAAGGATTTTATTGATAATTCTTTACACAGTTGGCATTAAGAAGAAACAGAATAATCATCTGACTAACATCTAGCAGCTAAATATGTCTGGAAAAATATTCGGATGTGAGAGCATGGATGTGAATGCGTCTGAGTGTCCTGATTGGCTGTCAATTTCCAGCAATTTTCCTTCTGTGTTCACACAGAGCAGCATTCCAGGAAATTACTGTTAACTTCTCTTTCTGGAAAATTGCTGGAAAGGTCTGTTTATGTGAAAGGGGTTATTATATTCAGCAGGTACGATGTGAAAACTCTAATAGCGGCCGGCTGCTTCTCACTCAGGGCTGTTTATGCTATTGAGAGAGAGATGGTCACTAATGGGTGGGGTTTTCCCCGTACAAAAAGAGAAAGTCAATCAAGGTGTTTCTGCAGACTGTTTTTATCAAGTGTGATTATAAAAAAATAGAAATAATTAACTTTAACCATTAGAGGCTGGCTATATTCACACACTGCTGCCACACAACTGTGCTTAAACCCCTTATAAAAGTGATTTTTGCATAACAGGTCCTCTTAAAGCAACACAATATCAGCTACATGCGTTAATAGTGCTGAATCACAGTGACAGTTTAACAGAATATTTAGCTCCACCTTTTGCTATGCAGGTAAACAGTGAAAAAAAGAGAAAGAAAACAGGATCATTGTTTGTTTCCAGACAGCAAGATAAATCTAGAAGATATGGTGAGGACAACTGCACAGACTGAAGTTTAATATTTTGCATTCTGCAATATGAATCGGTTTGGGTTAAAGAATAACAATTAAAATACATCAGATTTTTGTCTTTGAAAGTATACGTATACATATTTTTTGTATAAATAAAGCATTCAATTAACTATAAATTCCAATTCAGTGCATTATGTCTGATTAACTAATGGCAAAATGGGTTTACTGCATGTTTAATCAGGCACTTATTCTACTGTGCAAAGTCAAAGCCTTACAAAACCGGACCGCGTGTGAACTACATCAATAAACCAGGAAGGTACTTTTACTGACTAACCACGAACCTGTCAAACCGGATTCTAAAGACAGTTCCAGCATTTTCCTTGTTGTTTTTCTTACTCGTACTGCTGTTTTCAGATCTGTTGTTTTACCTTCAAGAGAATAAAAGACTTTTTATCTCTCCGTATTTATTAGATTATGATGATCACAGATTTCAGAATTAATCTGTCCAGCAGTTAGGAAGAAACATCATGAAGAATGCTGAAGACGACACTGATTATCATGACACTTGTCATGGAGAGAAAAGGTGAGAGATTTTCTCAAAATACTGACGTGAATACATTTGAATTTCTATACTCCTGCATTTTTTTTTTTTTTTTTTTGATATTGGGATTAAGTGAAAAATTTACAAAAAAAAAGTGATGTTTACAAAAAAAAAGTACTGAATGTATTTAAACTGTATCTAACAGCGTTCGGCAGAAGAGATCAAATTCTCCTGTGCTCAGTGTTTTACCTATGAAGAGGCACAAGTCAATGAAAACACCAGTTCAGTTACAAAATGAAGATCCTCTGTTAAACCAAAGGTAAATACGATGACTTTACCTTGTGTTTACATGTGGCTTAGCATAATTGTTGGTTATAAACAGGGTGAGAAATATACACTGACAATCAAGGGGGTCAAGTTTTTGGATTATGGAAATATGCCTCAGTGAACCAAATGTATATATTTAATTCAATTACATCTAATTCATTAGTCAAACTTGCTACTATGTTTTCAGTTTAGAGGGATATTGATGTTGAGTGGTTCTCAATGACATTTGTGATATTAAATAAACATATTAAGGGAAACATGTTTTGTGAACACTTAGGCCCAATCCCAATTCCACCCCTTAGCCCTTCCCCTTAACCCTACGCCTTGTTTTGCACGTTCACGTGAAGGGGTAGTGGTGTCCCAATTCTCTTTAGCTTGAAGGCGTAGGGCTAAGGGGAAGGGAATACACCCCTTCGAACGAAGATTTTTCAGGACCACACTCGAAACCAAGGGGTGAGAAAATTTCCCAGAATGCACCAGCTACAGCGGCAGTTTCGCTGCGCCCGGAAATAAGGAGATCCACAAATTAGTATTTTTTGTCATTATTACGAATTTTTACAACAAACAAACACGTTTTAATATATTCATGTTTGTGTTTTACCGTCATGCTTTTATAAAAAAAAAAAGCAAAAATAAAAACCGCTAAATTTCGCAATCTATAATCCCTAATAATAACTCCTGTACAGCAGTGCCACAACATTCAGACACTCGATGACCCTGTCAGAAAAGTCTAGTGGCTGAGAATGAGCTTTTTACAGTGTCTGGTGCACAGTACAGTTACGATCTTATTGCCACATTAGATCGTTATGCATAATATATAACATAATATATGCTTTCTGTGATTTCCTGAAGATAAATACCAAAAAATAACGCAACTAGAATAACTACAGCAGTCACCATCGTCTGATCTCATATGAAGCAAGAGATCATGATGACATATGATGACGTTTGCAGGTGCTGTAGTGATGTCCCATTTCTTAGGGGTAAATTTTCTCGTTTTTAAGGGCCAAGGGGAAGGGGAAGGGGTACAAAAATAGAATTGGGATTGGGCCTTACACTGTCTGTTGGTGCTCTAGATTTGCCGGTTTCAAACTGACGACTTCATATTTTTTGGCGCAAACATGCCTTCACAATGGTATGAACCATTATAGGGGTGGTCAAATGTATATTTAAGTTAACTATTATTTTAATTATTAATATTATTTAAGATACAGATCAGAGCAAACTCTTTCCTAACTATTAAAGGGCAGACCCCCCATACATCTTGCTTTGATGACGTTCAGGGGGGATCAATCGTTAATTAGCGGGGTCTGACCCCCCCAAACCCCCCTGTAATTCGCACCCTGGTTATAATATTATGTGGTAAAGTGATATACATATGATTAAGAAACAGCTTAGTTTTCTGAAACTCAATATGATTTTTTTTTCTTTTACCAGTTCAGAGGAGAGATCACAATCACCAGAACCTAGTGTTTTGTCTATGAAAAGTGACAAATCAATGAAGATACCAATCCAGTTAAAAGATGGAGATTCTCCAGTGGATCAAAGGTAAATAAAACTAATCGTAAAGTACAACTTTATGTAAACTAACATTGTCAATATGAGGTTTTCACTATAGTGTGACTCTACATGCATGTAACATTGACTACGTTTACATGGACATCAATAGTCGAATTTTTTTGCCTTAATCTGAATAAGAAAATAATATGATTAATGTGTTTACATGAGTTGCTTTTTGAATGTTCCTTTCATGATCCTGTTTTACATGTTATAGCACATAATTCTATTAATGTAATCGCGTCACCACGTTATCCACATTTACTCCAGAGTTTCATGTAATTTTGGGTGTTTCATTTTTAATTTTTCGACTTTGCAGTTTGGTACTTTCACTTTCATTCAGGAACATTTAATGCATGCCCCCTGTGACAAACTGAGGTATTGGATGCGAGTATGAACTGCTTACACTTAGCTGATGATTGATTATAAAGCGTGTTTGGCATGCTGTCCTGAGAGAGAGCCCTGAGCTCAGAATATCCTCGAGCCTGGGGCTCCCTCCCGTTTGAAGTTTGAGCTCAGGTAGGTCTCAAGAGCTCCCCTGCTTGTGAATGTCTTAGAAATAGCTAAGAGATATAGCTGGTGAAGAGTTTGACTTATGATGCCACTTTGGATTAGTCAGTTTACTTATATTATATGCTTTTGGATGGTGCGAAGAAACCTGGAAACCCTGGAAAACTCACGAAAGCCCGGGAAAAACATGCAAAATGGTAAGAGCTCAAACCAGTGGCGCTCTTGCCGTGAGGCAATAGTGCTAACCACTAGGCCACCGTGCCACCCTATCAGGATAGGGGGAGGAGTAGAGGTGGAAGGAGGATTCTTCAAGACAAAGATGACTGAAATGGAAAAGTCCGGTTATTTTCAGTGAGTTAGTATTCATCTGATTGGTGCAATATGTGAAGCTGATGCAGGACCAGCCGTGATCATTCATAAGCACGTGATTCTCTTGCAATTAGTTTATAAATAAACCGCACTTCAACAATGCAACTGAAATCAGCATACTCCACATGTCTTATTTTGATTTCTGTTTAATTCGATTATGACTTATCATGACTTATCGCTGTTTACATGGTAAACTCTTAATCAGAGTATAGTCTTAATCGTATTAAAATCGGATTATTGGTGTCCATGTAAATTTACTCAATGTACAGTAGTCCTTAATTTTTCAATGACTGCACTCTTATTTTTGTTTTTATGTATTATTATGGGTTTTTTATTTTATTCTGCAGTTTATCACAGAGATCACATTCACTGGATCCCAGTGTTTTGTCCTTGAAAAGTGACAAATCAATGAAGATACCAGTTCAGTTAAAAGATGGAGATCCTCCAATTGACCAAAGGTAAATAAACAAATGTGAAGTTTTGTATAAATTAGCATTGCCATTATGGTTTTCCACTATACATCTCACATTTCTAAACATAATAGTTTTAATAACTCATTTCTAATAACTGATTTATTTTATCTTTGCCATGATGACAGTAAATAATATTTGACTTTTCCACTATACAGTAGTGAAACCAAAAGCAGCATTGTAGTCCTTAATTTCTGATGACTGCACTCTTGTTTTTATGTATTATCATGTTTTTATTTTATTCTGCAGTTTATCGCAGAGATCACATTCAGTGGATCCCAGTGTTTTGTCCTTTAAAAGTGACAAATCAATGAAGATACCAGTTCAGTTAAAAGATGGAGATTCTCCATCGGATCAAAGGTAAATATAGTATTACTATGTTCCACGTCACATACTGTAGCATATATTATTGTTTTGAACGAACAATAAAAAGAAACTATATGATGTTGTAGTTTTTGGAAGTTATGTTATTCTTAGATACTGATGGTACTTGATGGATCTGAGATTGAATTTTTCTTAAATAAGTGAATAATGTTTTTTAAGTTCTGAGGAGACATCGCAATCACCTGATCCCTGAGTTTTGTCCTTGAAAAGTGAAAATTCAATGAAGAAGCCAATTCAGTTAAAAGACTGTAGTTATGTTTTCATTCAAAGATGTGAATTAAATTTATGCGCAAAACTGGAATATTGAATAAAACATTCGCGAATAAAGCAGCATTTCAATCAAACCAGGCAAAGAGAACAAAATCGTCACTTTCTGATAAACTGGCGCCAAATATTAAAAGTAAAAACGAAATTTACTGTGGTAGGAGAAGCTGCGTGAATCTTTTCTTTATTAAATAATGACTTGCGCCACAGAAGAAAGTATGCCGACGAGCAATGAATGCGTGGTGACGTTTGAAGGAGTGACATGCGGAGCACAGACACTCTTGATAATTCTGGAGGTCATTAATAATATAATACCACTAATACTGAGATGGTTATGGCATTTTAGAATGGCCAATACAACATTTTAGATGTTTTAAAATGTGGTCAGTCTGCTGGTTTGTCCATTCACACATATTTTCATCATCACATGATCTTTTATAACAAAATCACATAATTTTTTTAGTGCGCATGCTGGAATTTGTTCTGTAAAAGTGTTTCTATCATAGGTTATGCTCATTTTTAATATTGAATAAAAAGTTTATCCTGCTCAGTTATGCGTATACATTTTCCATGCACATTATCAAAATGTATGCGCATCTTGGCGTTTCCATTAATCATTTTTTATGCGCATCTCTAAAATGCATATAAACATAGGTGGATGGAAACATAGCTAGAGACGTACATCTATTTGGCTTACATTTAAGTTTGCTTGTTATATACAGTTAAAGTCAGAATTATTAGCCCCCCTGTTTATTTTTTTCTCCAATTTCTTTTTAATGGAAAGCAAAAAATTTCAACACATTTCTAAACATAATAGTTTTAATAACTCATTTCTAATAACTGATTTATTTTATCTTTGTCATGATGACAGTAAATAATATTTGACTAGATATTTTTCAAGACACTTCTATACAGCTTAAAGTGACATTTAAAGGCTTAACTAGGTTAATTAGGTTAACTAGGCAGGTTAGGGTAATTAGGCTAGTTATTGTATAACGATGGTTTGTTCTGTAGACTATCGGAAACAAAATTAGCTTAAAGGGGCTAATAATTTTGACCTTAAAATGGTTCTTAAAAAATTAAAAACTGCTTTTATTCTAGCCGAAATAAAACAAATAAGACTTTCTCCAGAAGAAAAAATATTATCAGACATACTGTGAAAATTTCCTTGTTCTGTTAAACACCATTTGGGAAATATTTAAAAAAGAAAAAAAAAAATCAAAGGGGGCTAATAATTCTGACTTCAACTGTATATGTAATAATTGTACTCCGTAATAAACACATTTTGCTTGTTCATCTTCAATCCCTTACCACTAAAACTGATTCTCTCAAACCACTTCAGACTAAAACTACATTTTATCACTTCTAAAACTCTCCACTTGTTTACCTTTGTGCAGAAATCGGCACAAAGCTCTCTTTGTTAAACACAGGTTTAACCACATACTCATACAGGAAAAATGAGACAAAAAATACCATGAACTCATAACACATCCTTCACTGGTTGTGATTGAAAAATCTAAGTTATTAAATGCATTAAGAAGATGGAGAGATAATGACAGTATAATCTGCCTTTGTCTTTCAGTGCCTTACAGGAATCATATTCACCTGATCCCAGAACATTTCCAGTTGACCAGAGGTACGGACTCATAGCACAGCAGTTCACCAGTTAGTGCTAATGTAAGCTAGAGAAATGCGTCTGGAATCTGAAAGGGATTTGGAGACTCACCTTGTCATAATGTAATCTGTGAAGGACGAGAGAAGATGATTTGCTGTTAACTTTCAGAGTTTCAGCAATGGAGTACATAGGGAACTCTGATTTCCACACCAATCAGCGACAAGTTTGTTTTGTGAACAGATATAATTTTACTCTGTTTAATATCTGTCTATTACATTCATTGCCCTCATACTTGTCAGTGTAATCTGAAAAACAAACCTACTTAGAAATAATACAGAGTCAGCCTTCATTATTTGAAATGAAATTTGCGTGAATATAATTTAAGTTTCAAGTTTACACTTGACTTGTATTTTGGTTTTAATTTTTGTTTCTTTCTCTTTTAGACATGGGCAGCAAACAAATGTTTCAGAGATTCAACAAGGACTAAAATCCAACATTAAAAAGAAGCATCAGTATGTCTTAGAAGGATTGGAAATACAAGGAAACCGAAAGCATCTAAATGAGATCTACACCGAACTCTACATCATAGAAGGAGAAACTGAAGAGATCATTAACAAACACGAGTTCACTATGATGGAAAGAACAGTGAAGACTGCTGCAATGGTAGCAAAACCAATCAAATGCAGAGACATCTTTACACCTTTACCTGGACAAGACAAAGCTATCAGAACTGTGCTGACGAAGGGAGTCGCTGGCATTGGAAAAACAGTCTCTGTGCAGAAGTTCATCCTGGACTGGGCTGAAGAGAAGGAGAATCAGGACGTCCAGCTCATATTTCCACTTCCTTTCAGAGAGATCAACCTGATGAAGGACAAAAAGTTCAGTTTAGTTAGTCTTCTTCAGACCTTCTTTACGAGAGAGATAAGTCTAAATCTGATTCAAAACTCTTCTATCATCTTCATCTTTGATGGTCTGGATGAGTGTCACCTTCCTTTAAACTTTCACAACCATGAGACCCTACAGAATGTGACCAAAGAGACATCAGTGGATGTGCTGCTGATGAATCTGATTGTGGGAAATCTGCTTCCCTCTGCTCTCATCTGGATCACCTCCAGACCAGCAGCAGCAGATCTCGTCCCCTCTGAGTGTGTCCATCGAGTGACAGAGGTACGAGGCTTCAATGACCCTCAGAAGGAGGAATACTTCAGCAAGAGAATCAGTGATCAGAGTCTGGCCAATACAATCATCTCACACCTGAAGTCCTCCAGGAGCCTCTACATCATGTGCCACATCCCAGTGTTCTGCTGGATCTCAGCCACTGTTCTGGAGAAGATGTTGAGTGAAGCAGAGACTGCAGAGATTCCCAAGACTCTCACTCAGATGTACACACACTTCCTGATGGCCCAGATCAACATCAAAGGCACAAAGTACAATGAGAAGAAAGTTGAAGATAAAGAGATGATCCTCAAACTGGGGAAACTGGCGTATGAGCAGCTGGAAAGAGGCAATATAATCTTCTATGAGGAAGACCTGAGAGAGTGTGGCATTGATGTGGCAGAAGCTTCAGTTTACTCAGGATTGTGCACTCAGATCTTCAGAGAGGAGTTTGGCTTGTATCAGGAGAAAGTCTTCAGCTTTGTTCATCTGAGCATTCAGGAACATCTAGCAGCTCTATATGTGCACCTCTCCTTCCACAACAGTGGTGAAAATGTGCTCGAAGCACATGAACACAGAAAGCCAGTGACAATGTTGAGCACACACAAATGTGCTTTCAAGAAAGCCATACAGAGTAGGAACGGACATCTCGATCTTTTCTTTCGCTTCCTTGTAGGACTTTCACTGGAGACAAATCACAGGCTTCTAGAAGATCTTTTGGTGAAAAAGACAGAGAGCATCCTGGAAAGAGACAAAACTGTTGAGTATCTCAGGGAAGAATTCAAAAACCAGTTTTGTCCAAATGATTGTCTCCTTCTGCTTCAGTGTTTACATGAAATAAAAGATCATTCTATGAATGATGACATTAAGGCCTGTAAAAAAGAAAACATGTCGCCAGATGACTGGCGGGCTTTGGTTTGTATTTTATTGACATCCAGTGAGCGGTCTGAAGAGTTTAGACTTCAAGAATATGGCAGATCAGATTCAAGCTTACAATGGCTGCATCCTGTGATCAAGTTACACACAAAGGCTCGGTAAGCACTTATAAAAATATTATTACAAGAGTTCACACTTAGCTGATGATTGATTATAAAGCTTGTTTGGCATGCTGTCCCGGGAGAGAGCCCTGAGCTCATAAGATCTTCGAGCCCGGGGCTCCCTCCCATTGCAGGGCGAGAGGGGAGATAACTACTTACTAGGAGCATGTTTATGGTGCCGATTTGAATTAGTCAATTAACTAAGGGTGCTTTCACACCTGTGAATCAATTCATTTGTTCTGAAACAGGGATTAAAATTGTTACATTGGTGTCTTTGTTCTTGGTGCGGTTCGCTTTCACACGGCAAAGTTTCTAAACGGACCAAAATAAGTCACGTGTGAGTAAACGCTCCTCACATTGGTCAGAGTTTCACGGTTTATTTTGCAGAGTTCCGCTCAGCTGTCGAGGGGGTGGTTTGGTGGTGTTTGACAGGGTGCGCGCGACATGTCTGAAGAAAAGCGAGGAGGGATGCGGTGGGGAGGGGTGATGAGAAGGGTGCACGTCGTATGTAAAGACCGGGAAGGAGACGCGTGATTTCCGGGAGATTATCACTCATTTGTGGGCATCCGGGAGTCTCTGTGCATTTGCGGGAAACTTCCGGGAGACTTGGGATCTCTGGAATGACCTCCCGCCCTACTCATAATTCTCTCTTCATATAGTCGTATGCCTAATACATATCCATAAAACACTGTGATATAGCCGGGCTCGGATCGTATCGCTTTCTCACTACAATCGGTCCGGTCCAGAGTTTGTTTCAATCGAGCCGAGACCACCTCATTCAGGCGGTCTCGGAGCAATTGCTTTGCCGCGGATCCGAGCGCGATTGCCCTGTTAACATATGCCAAACGAACTGCGCTAACTGGGCAAACGCGCCAGGTTCCGGAACAAAAGTCTAGGTGTGAAAGCACCCTTAAGTTGCATGTTTTTGGATGGTGGGAGGAAACCGGGGAACCCGGGGGAAACCCACGTGAGCATGGGGAGAATGTGTAAACTCGGCACAGAAACGTCAGCTGGCTTGGTAAGGACTAGAACCAGTAGTGTTCTTGCTGTGAGGCAACAGTGCTAACCACTGGGCCACTGTGCCACCCATCTAGGAGAGGAGGAGGAGTAGGGGTGGAAGGGGGGATTCTTCAAAACGAAATGGATGTTATATGGAACTTAGGGTATTTATAGTGGCTTAGGAATCGTCTGATTGGTGAATCATAAATTGAATAGTGCGACACCAGACGCAAGGAATCATAAGCACGTTATCCTCTCGAAATTAGTTCATAAATAAACTTCACCAAATAAATGTATGCATGCACATTAACTGCATCTTTATTGATTTTCCTTATATTTTAGGTTGAATGACTGTAATATCACAGATGTAGGTTGTGCACTACTGACTACAGTTCTCACATCACTATCCAATGTGCGAGAGCTGGATCTGAGCCACAACAACCTGCAGGACTCAGGAGTAGAAATACTCTGTGTTGGAGTTAACAGATCAGCTCACGGAACAGCACTGTATGCTTTCATTACTGTGTACTTAGCATGTTGTATTCTGTGCTTGCACAATTTAATTAACTGTTTCTTATATCAGACTAAAAAAAATAGAAAAAACAAGGCTCAACAAAGTTCCAGCACCAGCATGTGGTTCACACAGCCTGCATAAACACGAGAATAATGAAACAATTCATTTGCATCACAAAACTGATGGGCTGGAACCTCTGAAGTAAGTTCTGCAAGACATGTTGGACAAGAATTAAGTGAACGTCACATACATTTAAAAGCTTTAGTAGGTCCGGATAAGTGCCACAGCTTTAATCAGCAGCTTTCTTCTTCCAAAAGGGGCTTGGCATGACAACATGTCTCTTGGAAATCCTCTCTAATTCAACCAATTATATGACTCTGAAAATCCTTTTCAAGTTTTTTTTTCCTATTTCTATGCATCAGATGTAATTTAAAGTAAATAACGAGATGCTGTAGATTACTTTACATAATATACTATGCTTACACATATTAAATTCTTTCTCATATCAGAATAAAGCAAACTGAAAGAAAGATGCACGGCAAAGTTTCAGCACCAACATGTGGTTCACACAGCCCGCATAAACATGCCAACCAAGAAAGTCTCTTTCATCTGCATCACAGGACTGCTGGACTACAGGATGAGGAGTGCAGCCTAGAATCTCTAAAGTAAGTGCTCTGTGGCCAGTATATTTAACTGCTAGTCAAGTATTCCCTACTATACGTAAAAAACTGTGTGAGTAGCACATCATTATAACTTATGTAATTCTTATAACATGTGTTTAGTGGTGTTTAGTGATGAATTTTTATTATAGTCACAAACTGTTACCAAATAAATCATACAGAATGTAATACTTGTAACATACGGTTCTAACAATAGGGTTGAGGATCAAATTGCAGCGTCTTGATTGAGGTCAATCACATGAGCAAACAGAATGAAACAGGGCAATGCAAAAGAGAAGTCGAGTCACAAGCATAGAGATCAGTTCATGCGGCTAACATCAAAAAATCAATTAACTAGGTGAGGGTCTGGAAACACGGCATGGAAAAACATTGCTTCGTAATGCTACAGGGTAAACACCAACAAGACTCAGCAATGAGTGTGTAAATGTGAGCCATTTATATAGTCTGTGCAATCAGTCTAGGATGAGCTACCAGCTGTGTGTGAATGTAATCAAAGGTGAACAGGTGTGAGTGAGGTGCATGACAGGATATGTGGTTAATATGGTGACAGGATTGTAGTGCCAGTGAAAGTGAATGTTTACCAGCAGGCCTGGATTGCTGGTGATCGTGACAATACTGATGCAGTGGCAGTCTAAAATGAATATTTCACCTAAAAATTAAAACTCTGTCATCATTTACTCACACTTCACTTGTTCCAAACCAGTTCCCCAAAGTGTGTTGAAGAATATTGAAAAGCTGTAAGCATTGACATTCAAAATTGGAAAAACAAATAGTTACAGGTTTCCATCAAAATATTCTTTTGTATTTGACAGATAAAAACTAACAAATATTTTGAAACAAGTCAAGATTAGTGATGGGAAGTTCGGATCAGTTTACTGACTCGGACCTTTGAGTCTCGTTCATTGAGATGAACGAATCTTTTTTCGAGTCATTTTGTTCCTTTTATTCAATTTGCCAAAATATTATTAAAATGTTACAAGTTGCTTCCAAACACATCTACAACTAGCCCAGACGTTGACCACACTACAAACAAGTCATAATTAGAAAGCTATAAGAAAGATAAAATAATCATTTATCATTTACCTGGTCTTTTGTCTATGATTATGTCAGCTCACCTCTTCTGACAGGTCTTCAAATTTGAGTGGTTCGTTCACGTCACACAGACCCACATAACCTTAAACAATGCACACAGTCTGAGCCGAAAGAAGCTATGATTAGTTCACCTCTTCTGTTTTTTGAGTCTTCTGGTTTTTGAGTCATTCTTTCATCATGTGACAGCATGTAAAGAGAGATGACTCAAACCCGAACACTCAAGAAATTAACGAATCAAATCTTTTTCTGGCTCAAAATGCATATGACTGGCTTCTGTCTTTTACGTGATGAATGAACGACTCAAACCCAATAAAAGACTCGAAAAAGGAACTAATCTTCTGCTTCACCTGCACAATTGTGCGCGTGCGCAAATGAACAAATCACTCCTAGAGGACTCATCGTACTCAAGTCATACAAAAGATTTGTTCAAAATGAACGAATCGTTCAAGAACGACCCATCACTAGTCAAGATTGAGTAAATAAAGGCAAAATAGTAATTTTTGGGTGAACTATTCCTTTAACATACACTGTAAAAGTGCTGTAAAATGCACAGTATTACTGGCAAGTTTAGTTGTCAGTAATTGTGCAAAATTTACAAGTGCGCTGTAAATTAACAATTAAAATTGAGCTGTAAAACTACACACAGTTGTATTTATTAATTTACAGTGTGCTTGTACATTGTGGCCTATTATATATATATATATATATACACACACACACACACACACACACATTTAAATGGCCAGTGATACTGTAAAATGTACAAGAGCACTGTAAATTAATAATTACAACTGTGAAAAACTATAGCACAATTGTAATTGTTAATTTGCAGTGCTCTTGTGAATTTTACAGTATTACTGGCAACCAAAATTGCCAGTAATACTGTAAAATTTACAGCAAGTTTTTACAATGTAGAGGCTAAAATCGTGGTCACACTACACTTTTCATCCCATATACTTCCATTCATACGCATGCGAATGCGGCAGACCGAAAACGCAAGCTTGTGCAAAAAGTTTTGCATGTCACTGGTTAGCAAAGTTTAAGCTTGGTGAACTCTGACCTGTGAAATCGTATCACGTGGTTGCATGAGACCAACAGAAGTTCAAAACCTGACCCCTCTATACAGAAATGTCAAATATGGAGCAAATGTTTGCTTTTTTAACATCTAATCATCTTGTTTAATCCTGCACCTTTTCACAGCGCCATACAACAGAATTCCTCAAGCTCAAACTCTAGTGTGACCACGGCTTAAGTTTCTATCTAAGTTTTCATCTCTAAACTGAACATTATTGCCTCTGATCCTGAGTGGGGAATTATTTTACAAATGTATATCTCTGCAGGCTGAGGGCTTGTGGAATAACAGACGCAGGCTGTGATTCCCTGAGCAAAGCTCTGAGTTTAAACCCTTCCCATCTGAAAGTGCTGGACCTGAGCTGGAACCCCATTGGAGACTCTGGAGTAAAGCACCTTTGTGCAGCTCGGAAGAATGATCAATGTGCACTAGAAAAACTGGCGTAAGTTATAATAACAATTTAACCTTAAGATTTAGGTTATCAACCAAATAGCAATCAATATAAAACATGCAATTCTATTGAAAAAAGTATTGAAATTGTAAATGGTTTTACTCTCAGATTGGCCAAATGTGGATTGTCAGAGAAAAGTTGTGCTGCTCTGGCTTCAGCTCTCAGCTCAAAGTCCTCCAGTCTGACAGATCTGGATCTGAGTATTAATGATCTACAAGACTCAGGCGTGAAGAAGCTCTGTGTGGGACTGCAGAATCCTCACTGTAAACTACAGAAGCTGAGGTAAAGATCTGGAAATGTCTAGAACAGTCTCAGCAGATTCATTCAAATCACAAAGAGTTTGAACAAGACTCCACTGACCTGCATTTACTTGTTTTCTTCAGGTTGTCCAACTGTAAAGTAAGTCAACAAGGAGTGACGGCACTGACTGAAGCTCTGAAATCAAGTTCATCACAACTGAAAGAGCTCGATCTTCTTGAGAACAATCTGGAAGAGTCAGACTTGAAAGCGATTTCCATGATACTGGACAAATCATCAGATAATGAATAGAAAAATCTAGCAACTCTATGAAAAAACAACACTTTATGTGTGAATAAAGACACACAGAAACACACTGTTTAATGAAATACATTTAAAGGACTCTATTAAAAATATAAACATAAGCTGTACAAACAAATAGTGTGAAAAATGAAAGTACTCATACACCATGATTGTAATGTCAAGCTAAAAATCCAAAAAGTAAGTCAAGTCAAAGCTGGCAATGAGGCTTATCAGGATTATAATTCCAGAATCTGTGTGCAAATAACTGCAAATAATCCAAAACTAGATTGTGCCATATAGTATTGTACAAAACCAGTTCACTCACCAGTGTTTTCTCCTGTTGTTCAGCGCAGAGCTTCTCCATTTGTTTAATTGCTATCACTGTACTTGCTTAACTGGAGACAACGATCCGTTGTATTTTACTTGCTGTGAAAAAAAGGTGATTATCTGTATTATTTTACTTTTTATATTAAAAAAAAACTGTGGTGTAAGTCCAAGTGTTGTGTAACTACTGTACATATAATAAAACAATACATTTAAACTACAAGAAATGTTCATCCTCAGTTACCTGACAACTGATAATGCTTAGCACGAGAAATGTTAACCTGAAGATTTGTAGGTGAAAATGATTCTGAATTACTTGAGCCATTTTGTAGGATGTATAAAAAAGCATTTACAAATGTTGTCTTCCTCTCTAAAGTTTAGTTTTATTTCAGATTATTTTTTTTTCCAGTGTTTTTTTCCATGAAAAGTGACAAATCGATGAAAATGCCTATTCAATGCTCTCAAGGTCAGCTCACAAATGTTTTAAAGGTCCTACAAGCAACAGATGTCATCATCAGTATCTGCCCTATAGCACTGTATGAGAAAGAAAGCCATTATTTTATCAGAGACTTTAAAATTACACATACAGTATGTTGCAATTAAGAATTGTGTTATATATGAATGAATGGGACTAAGTGGAACTAGCAATTTGGCATAGTAGCCTTCTCATGGTTCAGATCACACTACGGTTTTTAGTCATGGGTCGGACCATTTTTCAGATCAGCAAAAAAGGAGGAGACAAATGTCATTTGCTTTCTATTTATACAAAAATATTACTGCAAAAACCACTGGTTTAACAAACTTAGAACCTGTCATTTTAATAAAAATAAAAATCAAGAAAGAACTAGCTGAAAAAAAGTAAATATTCAATATGAAAAATGATCTTTGCTACTGTTGCTGATAATGCTAAATATAGAAATCTAACATCTTCTACAACGTATATTTATTTTCATTTAATGATTCAACAATTCATACATAAAACAATGTTCCATTTTAGGTGGATCATTTTTGAAAACCTATTCAGTGACATAATTTTGATGGTCGTTTGTCGCCACCTGTTGGTTAAACAATGTAATTGATACAACATTCACCCGCGTCAAGTTCCATTTAACGGTGATTTTAATCTTTACCATAGACATCAGTGTTTATATCTGAGCTATAATCTGCTCTCCCAGTACTTCTGTGTTATTTAATTGTTTGTAACGAACTAAAAAAGTGTAAAAACTGAATCTCTCGATTAAACTAAGATTTAATAAACATACACAAATCATTACCATTTATCCTTCATTTTATGTGGGTCTGAATTGACATACCGATTTTTTAAAGTTTAATTGTGCAGCTTTACACCGAATGCATTAACGCAGGCAAAACAAGCAGAAAACACCTTTAATTAAAAACCTAAAAAAGCATTTAGGTCCCACAACTTTTCCCGTCATCATTATATTTTACAAGAAAGCCAAAATGCTTTCACACATGTGATTTGAATGACGCGGTTGGCAAACTCACTGCAATTGTTATAAATGTTGGATAGACCTAAAAGTAAAAAAAAAAACATTTTAATTCGCGGGTCACGTGCGTTCCAAACTGTGGGTTGTGATCCGTACGAATCAACCATGATTCGTTACACCCCTAATATATATATATATATATATATATATATATATATATATATATATATATATATATATATACACTGTATATACACATATGTGCGAGTGAAGAGTTCACTTCACATACACACAACATTTTAATTCCTTGCAAAAAATAAAAAAAAATTATATGACTCATAAGCACTGTGCTTAATGGGAGTGGGCAGAGCCAAAGACAAAGCCACTTGAATACACACTTGCAACAAAAAACGCTTAACAGCTAATGCTAATGTTGCATCTTTGTTGATACACAGGGAAGGAATCCAGAGTAAATAAAATGTGTACAAGGTGTCACATGTTTAGAATCAGCCAATGTAATTTTTCTGGCAATAATACAGACCCTCTCAAATGCCAACATTAAGACAATCTCTGCTAAACAAATTCCACTTACAGAACATAATGATTTTTATAGAATCAAATATATAATCAATAACCTGGCAATGATTTAGATCCCTTTTGGTAATCTGTAAAGAGGAATTTAAAATACATGTGTGCCCTTTCTCACAGACTACATTAATTGAAGAACAGGTTTATATTATAAAAATACACAATAAACAAATTCTCATCTTCCTCTGTAGATACTTTTATGATCTAAACAATACAAGTCTATTCAGACACTATCAAAAACAAATCCTTACACAACCTCACAGTATGTGAACCGTATACAACTGAATGAGGAAATAACTTTATGAACCAGTTAAACAAGTTTTAGTCTTGCTTTTTTTGTTATCCTTCCTCATTCCTTGTCATTTGCCTTTTAAAACTTTTTGTGATAGCACAAGAAAGTTCTCCGTCTTTAGTTATGAATTTTTAAAAATCTATTCAGCAAACATCATAATGAAAGCTGAAGACGACAATGAAGAGAGAAGGTAAGATTTTTTTTATTATTATTGTGCATACTTAAATTCATGTGAAAAGTATAAAGTTATAAATCATACTGCTTACCAACCCAGAAGGGCTACTTACATTGTTAATTGTACTTTTTATTTAACAAAAAAACACCTTCGTAAAATTATTTAAGTGAAAGTGATGTTTAGTTCATGTATCTAACAGCGTACAGCAGAAGAGACCAGATTCACCTGTGCTCAGTCTTTTATCCATAAAGAGCGACAAGCCAATAAAAAAACTATTAAGTTACAAAATAAGGATTACCTTAATGTTTACATGTGGCTTAGCATAATATTTGCTGAAGCATTATATTTGCTTCAACATAATCTACTCTCTAAAGTTCAGGATTGTGTTGCTTTTTCAGAGCTCAGACAAGATCAGGCTCTTTTGCTCCCAGTGCTGTGTCCATTAAAAGTAACAAATCGATGAAAACACCTATTGAGTTACAAAATGGACATCTTCCAGATCAAAGGTAAATATAATTGCTTTTCTTAGACTATTATTAATATTCCTATTTAAGTTCTATGCTCTTCAGGAGTTTTCGACGGAGAAACAATTCACCTGAACCCAGTGTTTTTTCTCTGAAAAGTGATAAATCAATGAAAACACCAATTGAGATAAAAGATGGAGATACTCCAGGGTCTCAAAGGTAAAGACAGAATTATGTTTCAAGTGACATAACATAAATTATGTTTTATTTGCTTTTTAATTCAAGAGAGACAAACCTAAACAAAAGGTTTGCAAAGAGAAGTTAAAATTTTATGAATATTAAGAGACAAAAATTATGTTTATCTGAAGGGAAATCCAATTAAATTTACAGTTGGCTGTGTGGGTTGCTAGAAAGCAGTATACTGAAAGCAAAAGTTATATATGCTTCAACAATCTTTCTTTCTAAAGCTAAATATCCTGTTGTTTCTACAGTGTTCAGAAGAAATCAGGCTCATTTGTTCCCAGTGCTGTGTCCCTAAAAAGTGACAAATCAATGAAAACACCAATCGAGATGAAAGATGGAGATCCTCCAGGTTATCAAAGGTAAAGACTGAATTATTTTGTTGCTAGTTGTAACTGCAGAGAGACAAAAAAAAAAAAAACACAGTTTGCGAAGGGAAATAAAAATTCTATGAATATGCAAGTTCAGTTAAAAGATAAAAATTCTGTTTATCTGAAGGTAAATCTAATTCATTTACATGTGGCTGTGTTGGTTTTGACAATGTGGTGGCCAGATAACAGTGAAAGCTAAAGTTATATTTGCTTCAACAATCGATTTTGTTTTGTTGCAGTTTTCGGCAACGATATCAATCACCTGTTCCCAGTATTGTGTCCCTGAAAAGTGACAAATCAATGAAAACACCAATTGAGTTACAAAATGGACAGAATCCTGGTGATCAAAGGTATCTGTAAATTATTTTAGAACTTTGTGTGAAATTAGTAAATAGTGTTGCGTGATTCATTTGAACACTCTCTCCCAATAAAACCTGCATCTGAAAGGGAAATTCCAACAAAACTTATTATATAAACATCAGGTGTAAAAATATTGCTGATTCTTCTCTGTGTGTGTGTTTAGTAAATCCTGATATTACTGTATTAATACTAATAAGACCATTTAAACTGGCACAACATTTGCTTCAAAAGTGAACACACTAAAACTCACTGAATCTGAATCTCACACCACTGACAAAATATTATCTCAATACATTTAAAAACTACAAATATTCTTCACCCATGCAGAACTCAGATTATCACTCAACCTTAAGCCTAAATAATTGCATGTGATCAAAAAACAAATACAAAATATGTATATAAAAGTTATTCAGACACAATAAACAAAGTCAAACCCTTTGACTACAGTATCTCACAGTATGTGATCTGTATACAGGGTGATTCAAAAAGAATATCACAACTCTGCAAAAAAGAAAAGGAGAGCTAAGCTCTTTCTGTCGTTGATTTAAGGAAGCTCTGAAGTTTTGAAAAACTTTGTTAAGTTCTTTTCACATTGATTAATTACCCAAGGACCATCATGTTTCTTTGATTAAGTTGTGGTATTCTTTTTGAATCACATTGTATAAACCAGGAAATTACTTTATGAACAAGTTAAACCAGTTTAAGGCTTTGTAAACAAGTTTTAGACTTGTATTTCTGTTTGTTTTCTTTATGATTGCAAACTTTTCCCCCAAGAATGAAGTCATTGTTACCAAATATTGAGATGTTGTTGTCTTCTGCAGTTTTCGGCAAAGATACCATTCACCTGAAATCAATCAAAAATCAATGAAAACACCATTTGAGTTGTTTAATTTAAGTTTCATATGACAATATTAAATATTGTGACATGATTTATTTAAAGGAACACACTACCTTTTAAAGGTAAAGAGTTGACTTGAACCATTTTTGAATCCATTCAGCTGTATACAGCATTACAGAATGAGAGTATAGTTCCTACCAATATTGACCTAGAAAATAGTAATTTCTTATTTTCCGTTGATCCTAATACACTATGTAAATTATAAATTGTAATCACGACTGAACAAATCAAATCACTTTTATTTTCACATCATCAGCAGCACGTGTGCTATGATGAGTGAAAAGCTTAGAACATTGTATATAACTAAAACCCACTGTCTGAATTAAAGTGTACAAAAATAAATTTAATTAGAGTTGAAGAAATTTGTTTAAGTTGATCTAATGTTTTATTTTTCTTCTTCAGAAATGTTGCTATAAATTGCATCTAAGTGACTTTGTGTTCGTGTTTTGTCTTTTTTTAGTTCTTTAAAGAAAATGCGTTTACCCAATGGCAGTACAACACAAATCCCAATTCAATCAAGAGGTGAAACAAATCCAGGACTCCGGAAGTACAATTGAAGTCAGAATTATTAGCCTCCCTGAAATATTAGCCCCCCTGTTAATTTTTTTCCTAATTTCTCTTTAAAGGAGAGATTTTTTCAACACATTTCTAAACATAATAGTTTTAATAACTGATTTATTTGATCTTTGCCATTATGACAGTAAATAATATTTTACTAGATATTTTTCAAGACACTTCTATACAGCTTAAAGTGACATTTAAAGGCTTAACTAGGTTAATTAGGTTAACTAGGCAGGTTAGGGTCATTAGGCAAGTTATTGTATAATGATGGTTTGTTCTGTAGACTATCGAAAAAAAAATAGCTTAAAGGGGCTAACAATTTTGACCTTAAAATGGTTCATAAAAATTTTTAAACTGCGTTTATTCTAGCCAAAATAAAACAAATCAGACTTTCTCCAGAAGAAAAAATATAATGAGAGACACTGTGAAAATGTCCTTGCTCTGTTAAACATCAGAGAAATATCTATCTATCTATATATATCTATATATATATAAAAATTTAAAAGGCGGGCTAATAATTCTGACTTCAACAGTATGGTTTCATAGCACAGCAGTTCACCTGTTAGCAGATTTAAGTGTTTCCTAAATCTGCAAGTGGTTTGGAGACTCACCTCATCAATCACAGTGAAAAGGGATGAGTGCAAATGATGAGAGGTGAACTCTTATCAAATGCAGTTTCAGCAGAGCATCCCTGATTTCCACATTGACCAATGACAAGTTGTCTTCTGCTGTTTGTTCGTCTAAACCTATACTTTCTGTAAGCTGAGGAAAAAATACACATAATAAATGACACAATAAGTAATCAATGACACATGATAACTGAAAGCTGCAAAGAAGTCCAAATCAATTGCACAGGTTTATAAAATGACTACGAGACAAAAAAATTAGGTGTGGTTTTGTTGTAGCGAGTGTTCTGTGGGCTGTTTTAGGAGGCTTAGGATACTTTACCTACTTGGTTGCAGAAAAACAAAAGCATAAGTGTGACAAGATTATGTACTGTATTTACAGTCACTGATGTTTTGATGCTCACTTCAAAATCTTATTTTCTCTGTAAGGTATTCACGGACAAAATCTTATCAGGACACTATGACAGCTGACAGCCTTCCTGGAAGATTCATCCATCAGTATGTTAAACAGACCAATAATGTGATTCATAACGTCTGAATTTGTGCATATTTACTTTTACTGACAAACATTTTTTCAACAGACAGGATTCTGAAAGCCATGGACAAAAAATCCAAAGATTCAAATCAAACATAATAAAGAAACATCAGTACATTTTTGAAGGATTTGCAAATCAGGGAAACCCAACACTCCTAAATGAGATTTACATAGATCTCTACATCACAGAGGGTGGGAATGGAGAGATCAGTAATGAACATGAAATCAAAAGGATAGAAAAATCTTTGAAGACTGCAGCAACAGCCACAATAGCTATAAAATGCAGTGAAATCTTTACACCTTTACCTGGACAAGACAAAGCCATCAGAACTGTGCTGACGAAGGGAGTCGCTGGCATTGGAAAAACAGTCTCTGTGCAGAAGTTCATCCTGGACTGGGCTGAAGAGAAGGAGAATCAGGACGTCCAGCTCATATTTCCACTTCCTTTCAGAGAGATCAATCTGATGAAGGACAAAACACTCAGTCTGTCAGACCTTCTTCAGCTCTTTTTCCCTCAAACTAAAGAAATGGAAATATCCAGTGACAAATATAAAGTGATGTTCATCTTTGATGGTCTGGACGAGTGTCGTCTTCCCTTAAATTTCATAAGGAATGAGACTCTAAGGGATGTGAACCAAACATCATCAGTGGACGTGCTGCTGACGAACCTGATTGTGGGGAATCTGCTTCCCTCTGCTCTCATCTGGATCACCTCCAGACCAGCAGCAGCAGATCTCGTCCCCTCTGAGTGTGTCCATCGAGTGACAGAGGTACGAGGCTTCAATGACCCTCAGAAGGAGGAATACTTCAGCAAGAGAATCAGTGATCAGAGTCTGGCCAATACAATCATCTCACACCTGAAGTCCTCCAGGAGCCTCTACATCATGTGCCACATCCCAGTGTTCTGCTGGATCTCAGCCACTGTTCTGGAGAAGATGTTGAGTGAAGCAGAGACTGCAGAGATTCCCAAGACTCTCACTCAGATGTACACACACTTCCTGATGGCCCAGATCAACATCAAAGACACAAAATACAATGAGAAGAAAGTTAAAGATAAAGAGATGATCTTCAAACTAGGGAAACTGGCGTATGAGCAGCTGGAAAGAGGCAATATAATCTTCTATGAGGAAGACCTGAGAGAGTGTGGCATTGATGTGGCAGAAGCTTCAGTTTACTCAGGATTGTGCACTCAGATCTTCAGAGAGGAGTTTGGCTTGTATCAGGGGAAAGTCTTCAGCTTTGTTCATCTGAGCATTCAGGAACATCTAGCAGCTCTATATGTGCACCTCTCCTTCCACAACAGTGGTGAAAATGTGCTTGAAGCACATGAACACAGAGAGCCATTGACAATGTTGAGCATACACAAATGTGCAGTTGATAAAACTGTACTAAGTATAAATGGACATCTTGATCTTTTCCTTCGTTTCCTCATAGGACTTTCACTGCAGTCAAATCACAGCCTCCTAAAAGATCTTTTGGTGAAGAAGCCAGGCAGCACCCTGAAAATAGAAAATACTACTGACTATCTCAAGGAAAAACTAAAATCAATCTCTTGCTCAGAAAGGGCTCTTGTTGTTTTACACTGTCTGAATGAACTCAACGATCATTCCCTCATTACTGAAATACAAAGCTACCTGAACGCTGGAGAAATAAAAACAGACACTCTGTCCCCAAACAACTGGTTGGCTCTGGTTTACATATTAATGACATCAAATGAGAAGTTTGAGGAGTTTCAACTTCAAAAATACGGACGTCTGGATGTTGCCTTGCTCTGGCTACAGCCTGTGATCAAGCTTTCAAAAAAGATTTTGTGAGAATATTTAACATTCAAAATCAATGTTATACATATTTACATCATAGTATTACTTTTCCACTAATTCATGTAACCACAGCTCAAATATTTCACCTTTTGAACAAAGTATAATAGTTTCATAAATCATTTGGTTGACCATCATTTCTAGGCCGGTTGCACAAAGCTGGTTTGGGTTTTTAGGTAAGTTATAATTTGTGGTCCATATAATCCAGAGTTAACAGAGAACATTCATAAAGCATGGTGAAACAACTTGACCTCATCGTAACCTGTTTGATTTTGTCAAACTGAAACTTACTCTGCAACTCTGTTTCTTGGGTAACACTTTATTTTGATGGTCCATTTGAGTATTAGTAGACTGTCTGCTTAATATCTGTTGATACTGACATTTAACAGTCCTTCAACAGACATTTAACTGACTATAAGAAACTTTGCAAGTACATGTCAACTTGCACTAACCCCAACCCTAACCCCAACCTAACAGTCTACTTATAATCTAATGAGAATTAATTGACATGTAGATGCAGTGTAACTTATATTCAACAAACAGACCATCGAAATAAAGTGTGACCGTTTCTTCAACTCGTTTTGTGCAACAGGCCTCAGCCGTCACACTGCCCAGTTTACACTAATACGTTTTAGTTTTAAAACGCATAACTTCTGCTATGGTTATGTCTTTCGTCCACACTACCCTGAAGTTTTCGAGCCCTGAAAACAAAGCGTTTTGAAAACGCTGCAGAGGATGTTTTTGTTTTAAAATGCTCCTGCTGCGTGTCAGTGTAGATCAGGGAAAACGGAGACATCTGAAAACGGAGATGTGGCTGCCGACATTCGTGCTACCCGATTGAGGCTTTTTTCTCAATATAAAATAGCTTACACAAAGATCAGACTTCACAAGTTTATAACGAACTCGAACACATCGAGTAATTGTTCAAATGTAACGGCAGTGTACTTTTATAACGTCATTCACCCTGGCTATCTTAACAATAAAATAAAAACATGACAAAGTATCGTCTCTTTAAATTTTCTATATTAACAAATTAAACATAACACACCAAAAATGTTAAAGCATCATGTACATATTTATATGACCCTCATCTTCACTGTATGCAAATTTATAACAAAATGGAGCCTAATAACCTCATTGAAAATTATGAAAGATCACTGTGTGGTTTTGGCAATATGTGCTTAATGTCAGGCTATATGTATATGCACATGATAAAGATTATAAGAGGAAATGCATGGTGAAATACGAAACAGCCGTCTCTTTTGCTGAATATAATAATCAGTAAGCTATATTTTAATAATCGATAATAATTATAAAACTATGAAGTACAATACGTTTATACAATATAGGAAATAAAGGCAAGCAATTGGTCAAACGTGCAGAATCAGTGTACGTGGATACATAAATTAATAGGTATATTAACTTATTGCGCTCAGCCAAAACATTTTACCTGAGAGCAAGTAGGCTAATATATTCAAAAGACAGACTTGTTAGAATAGATCGACACAAGATGAATTTTACAACCACAGAGAGATGAGATCCAGTGGCAGATTCGGTATATGCTGGTCGACCAGAGCAGCCGGGAAGGTGTGCTCAGACCTCCTACTAACTGTCTGGAGCTCAGACGCGAGAATACACTGAAGCAACTTTCAGCGCATGCCAGAGTGCGAGTGTGGTCACATGATGTGTGTTTTCAGCAGTGTAGTGTGGATGGAGAACTTTTCAGAAACGCTAGGTGAAACGCCAGTGTGGACGTGGATAGTTTTCGTTCTAAAACGCCGTTTCCAAACGAAAACATATTAGTGTAAACGGGGCCTAAGAAATTCTGGGTTCCACACAATCGATTTGTGCTGGGACAACCTAAAGGAATTTACTTAAAGGAAGTTAACTTACTAGTTTTTCCAAATTGAAGTGGTTTGACCATAAAACAATTAAGTTGTCCTCCTCAAAACTGTGTAATAATTGTGTTGTTTCAGCTCATTTAAATAAGTAATAATTTTTTTCTTCTTCGTTTTTTCTTATACTTACAGTAGGGCAAACGTTATCCCACTACTTAAACATAATGTAAAAATGTAAATGTTATTTACACTTAGTCTAAGAGCCACAATAACAGCTAAATAAGTCATGTCTATTTCTTATCATTGGCAGGCTGAATGACTGTAATATCACATATAAAGGATGTGCAATACTGTCTATGGTTCTTTCATCCGAATCCAATGTGAGAAAGCTGGACCTGAGCAACAACAACCTGCAGGACTCAGGAGTAGAAATACTCTGTGTTGGACTTAAGAAGTTGCCCAACGCGAAATTACTGTACGTGCTAAAATATAAAGCTTAACATCACAGCAGTAGAGTAAAAATGACACTTTATACATGAAGATATTGAATGAAAAAAATCTATCTTTCTTTAGGCTAAAAGAGGGGTTTGAAATGAAGAAAATCGATCTAGCCATATTGCTTGAGAACACAAGCTTGGAACATTATATATGTCAAACTGCTGGATTACAGGACACAGAGTGTAGATTGGATTCTCTGAAGTAGGAATACACATAACACATACTTTTAAAAACAACTCGCAGATTTCTATACTGTGACTACATATGTATTTTCTCTTTTCTGTAGCCTGAACAACTGTGGAGTGACAGAAGAGGGTTGTGTTTTTCTGAGCAAAGCTCTGAGTTTAAATTGTACTTATCTGAAAGTGCTCAACCTGAGCTGTAACGCCATTGGAGACTCTGGAGTGAAACACCTTTGTGCTGCTCTGGAGAAAAATCACTGTGCACTAGAAATAATGATGTAAGTGATAACAAGTACATAAATGAATTATTTTAAGAATTGAGTTTAAGTTAATAAGTAATGCTCCTTTTATTGCATTATTTATAGAGGTAAGTTGAAAGAGTGTAATTATGTTTATTTTTTTCCTCAGATTGGCCAAATGTGGATTGACAGAGAAAAGTTGTGCTGCTCTGGCTTCAGCTCTCAGCTCAAAGACCAGCCTGACAGATCTGGATCTGAGTATTAATGATCTACAAGACTCAGGCGTGAAGAAGCTCTGTGTGGGACTGCAGAATCCTCACTGTAAACTACAGAAGCTGAGGTAAAGATCTGGATTCACTGATCAGATTAACTGTTTAAATAAGAGTTTACAGCAAACCACTGACCTGCGCTTACTTGTTTTCTTCAGGTTGTCCATTTGCAATGTAACTCATGAAGGACTGAGGGCCCTGACTGAAGCTCTGAAATTAAATCCATCAAAACTGAAAGAGCTCGATCTTCTTGTGAACAACTTAGAAGAGACTTGAAGATGATACTGGACAAATCATCAGACAATGAAAAGAAACATCTAGCAACTCAGTAACATGGTTTAATGAAAAACATTTAAAGAACTCCATTAAAAATGTAAACATGAGTTGCACAAAAATAAAAATGCTGTGAAAAATCAAAGTACTCATACACCATTATTGTAATGTTAAGCTGAAAATCCATAAAGCAAGAGAAGTCAATGATGGCCATGAGGCTTATCAGAAAAATAATTCCAGACAGTGTCTCATCTCATCTCATTTTCGGCTGCTTTTCCCGGGCTAGGTCGCTGGGGCAAATGTATTACATGAGGTGGGGGTGGGGAAGGGTTCATGAGTTGCGGGGATCCTGAGGCGTTTCCAGACCAGCCAGAAGACATAGTCCCTCCAGCGTGTTCTGGGTCCCCAAGGCCTTCTCCTGGTGGGACATGCCTGGAACATCACCCTAGGTAGGCATCCAGGAGGCATCTGAAACATATGCCGAGCCACCTCAGCTGACTTCTCTCGATGTGAAGGTACAGCCACTCTTCTCCGAGCTCCTCCCGGGTGACAGAGCTCCTCACCCTATCCATAAGGGTGTGCCCTGCGAAAAAAAAAATGAATTTCGGCCGCTTGTATCCGAGATCAAGGCTCATGACCATGGGTGAGAGTAGGAGTGTAGATTGACTGGTAAATCGAAAGCTTTGCCTTTCGGCTCAGCTCCTTTTTTTACCATAACGGACCGGTACATCGACCACATTACTACTCCCGCTGCACCAATCCGCCTGTCAATCTCACGTTCCATCTTTCCCTCACTCGTTAACCAAAACCCCAAGATACATGAACTCCTACACCTGTGGTAAGGACTTTCCTCCAACCTGGAGATGGCAAACTACCTTTTTCTAATGGAGCACCATGGCCTCAGACTTGGAGGTGCTGATTCTCATCCCAGCCACATCACACTCTGTAGCAAACCGCCCCAGTGCATGCTGAAGGTCCATGTTGGATGAAGCCAACATAACGTCGTCTGCGAATAACAGATATGAAATCCTGTGATCCCCGAAACAGACCCCCTCCAGCCCAAAGCTGCACTTTAAAATTCGTTCCATATAAATTATGAACAGAATTGGTGACAAAGGGCAGTCCTGCCGGAGTCCTACATGCACTTGAAACAAGTTTGACTTATTGCTGGCAATGCGGACCAAACTCCTACTCTGTTCATACAGGCACAAGACCCGTACCCATCAGTTGCCTCAAGAGTCCTGCAAGCCAAATAAGCCCTGTAGGACTCCTTCTTGAGTTTGCTACATCGAGTTTGTGGATTGCTGTCTCGACAGACACCACAGACCTTATGGCCACAGCTCCTCACGGCCGCATCAACAACGGAGTCGGAGAACACGGACCACTCAGTCTCATTGTCTCCAGCCTCCCTCGAGATCTGGTCAAAGCTCTTCCAGAGGTGAGAGTTGAAAATCCCTCTGGCTTGAGGTTCAGCCAGACGTTCCCAGAGGACCCTCACAATACACCTGGGCCTGCCAGGTCTGTCCAGCTTTCCTCTCTGCCAGCGGATCCAACTCACCACCAGGTTGACAGTTGACAGCTCTGCCCCTCTCTTTACTCGAGTGTCTAAGACATACGGTCAGAGATCAGATGATACAACCACAATGTCAGTCATTGACTTCCACCCTAGGGTGTCCTGGTGCCATGTGCACTGATGGACACCCTTATGCCCGAACATGGTGTTCATTATGGACAAACTATGATTAGCACAGAAATCCAATAACAGAACACCACTCGGATTCAGATCAAGGAGGCCGTTCCTCCCAATCATGCTTCTTCAGGTATCACTGTCATTACCCACATGGGCATTGAAGCTGGCTCCAGACAGTGTGTGTAAATAAATGCAAATGATCTAAAACTAGAATGTAACATATAGTATTGTAACCAGTGTTTTCTCCTGTTGTTCTCCATTTGTTTAAATGCTAGTACTGTACTTGCTTAACAGAAGACATCAGTCTGTTGTTTTTTTTTACCTGCTTTAAAAATAAATGTGATTATTTGTATTATCGTTGAATACGTTATTTTACTTTTCATTTTCAGATAAAACTGAAATTCCAAGTGTTGTGTAACTACATATAGCAAAACAACACATTTAAACTACATGAAATGTTTATCCTCAGTTACCTGGAAAGTGATAATGCTTTGCAAGAGAAATATTCACCTGAAGATTTGTAGGCGAAAATCTGAATTACTTGAGCCATGTTGTATGATGTATAAAAAAAACTTTTATAAATGATGTCTGCTCATAATGACACCTCAAACATGTCTTCATCAGTATCAGCCCTGTAGCACTGTATGAGAAAAAAGCCAATATATTATCAGGGACTTTTAATTAATTTAGAAATATGTTCCTTCTCAAATTATGTGACATATGAATGAATGTGACTAAGTGGAACTTGCAATATGGCATAGTAAATTGCAGTATGGCATAGCAGCCTTCTAAATAACAGTATAAATATACATAAAATAACATTGTATACTCACACACACAATACATTATAACTTCCTTGCAAAATATACATATAAATACAAATGCGAGATTTGTGCGAGTTGGGAGACTCATAAGCACTGTGCTTAATGGGAGTGGGCGGAGCCAAAGACAAAGCCACTCGAATACACACTTGCACACTTACTAAAGCCATTGTAATTTTTCTGGCAATAATACCGCCCCTCTCAAGTTCCAATATTAAGTTAATTGCTGCTAAACAAATTCAACCTACAGACTAAAATTATATTTTTTTATTCAAACATATAACCAATGACTTGGTAACTATTTAGGTCCCTTCTGGTAATCTGTAAAGAGGAATTTGTTAAAAACATAAAAATACATGTAAAATAAAATACATCGCTATTTATTATGTTGTGTATTTAATTTAAGATTTACTTCCAAATGTGCCTTATTTTTTGTATGTCTTTTCACC
Organism: Danio kyathit; assembly: GCA_903798195.1. Taxonomy (NCBI): domain Eukaryota; kingdom Metazoa; phylum Chordata; class Actinopteri; order Cypriniformes; family Danionidae; genus Danio; species Danio kyathit. The sequence continues at coordinate 49,750,362 of LR812533.1, forward strand.
TGTTTATGGTTGAGAGAGGAAGTTCAGGGAAGTTTATGTTGCTGATTTTCATCTTTGATTTTTGCATTAGGTAAGCTAGTCCTCTAAACTTAGTTAGCTGCTTTCTGTTTGTTGTTTTAGGCTATTCTCACTCAGTTTGAAATCTAGTTTCTGTTAAAGTTCTTATATTTCTATTAAATAAATTACAATGTTTACTTTTTCCTAAACCTTCTGCTGACTTTTCACGCTGGGGCTGAGGATTAAAGTGTGTTCTCCACGTTTATCTTTTTTTATTAGTTCTAATTCAATATTATTTACCAAATTTTATTCTTCTTGAATGCTGCTGCTCGCATGTTGACTAACAGTAGGAAGAGTGAGCATATTACACCAATTCTCTACTCCCTCCACTGGCTCCCTGTTAAGTTCCGAATTGATTTTAAACTTTTGATGTTTGTTTTTAATGCCGTCAATGGCCTTGCTCCTATTTATTTATGTGAAATTTTGCACACACACAAACCCAGCAGAGCTCTGCGATCTGCTGACCAACTTCTGCTTGAAGTCCCGCGGTCAAGATATAAGCAGTGGGGTGATCGCTCTTTTGCGGTGGCAGGTCCTAAACTCTGGAATACCCTTCCTATTGAGCTTCGCACAATCACTGACCTGCCACTTTTTAAAGCCAAGCTTAAGACCCACTTGTTTAAATTGGCTTTTAATGCACAGCACTGACACTTTATGTTTTAATGTTGGTTGGATTTTATGGATGTGTATGTGTGTGTATGTATGTGTATGTATATGTGTATATATATATATATATATGTGTATACTGTATATATTTTGTTATTGCATAGTCTACTTTTCTGTTGGGTTGTATAATTTGCTTTTACTTGTGTAAAGCACTTTGGTCAACCGTGGTTGTTTTAAAGTGCTATATAAATAAAAGTTGATTGATTGATTGATTCTTTGTTACACCTTTTAAACAAAAACTCATAGACTTTAAAAAAAGGTCGTAACAGTGCCCTTTCTCACAGACTACATTAATTGAAGAACAGGTTAATATTATAAAAATACACAATAAACAAATTCTCAACTTCCTCTGTAGGTACTTTTATGATCAAACATTATATACAAGTCTATTCAGACACTATCACAAACAAATGTTTACACAACCTCACAGTATGTGAACAGTAAAAAACTAAACCAGAACCTTTATGAACGAGTTAAGCAAGTTCTAGCCCTGTTTTTTGTTGTTATCCTTCCTCATTCCTTGTCATTTGCTTTCTCAAATCATTTGAGAGCACAAGCAAGTTCTTTAAGTTATGAATTTTTAAAAATCTATTCAGCAAACATCATAATGAAAGCTGAAGACGACAATGAAGAGAGAAGGTAAGATTTAAAATATATACTGTATATAAATTTGCGTGTACTTAAATTCAGGTGAAACCAAAATTCTAAAGTTATTATAAATCATACTGCTTACCAACCTAGAAGGGCTACTTACGTTTTGAATTGTATTTTTTATTTTACAAAAACCACTGACCTTAAAATCATTAAGAGTGAAAGTGATGTTTAATTGCTCTGAACTGTGAAGACGTTTTATGTTGCACCTAACAGCGTTCAGCAGAAGAGACCCAATTCACCTGTGCTCAGTCTTTTATCCATGAAGAGCGACAAGTCAATGAAAACACCTATTCAGTTACAAAATAAAGATTCTCAGTTAAGGTAAATCTAATTACCTTTATGTTTACATGTGGCTTAGAATAACTGTGTTGGTTCTGATAATTTATATAGATTTATTTTTAATTAAACATTACTAAAAGCAGCTATTATATTTGCTTCAACACAATCTTCTTCCTGTTGCTTTTTCAGAGCTCAGACAAGATTGTATTTTTGTTTTTATGACTGCAAACTTTCGACCCTCATCCCTCCATGGTTATAGTCATTGTTACCAAATGTTTTATTATCTTTTGCAGTTTTCGGCAGAGATACAATTCACCTGAACCCAGTGCTGTGTCCCTGAAAAGTGACAAATCGATGAAAACACCAATTCAATTACAAAATACAAATGTTCCAGATCAAAGGTAAATATAATGTTTTTTTCCTACATTATTATGAATATTTGTATTTAAGTTTTATGTGATCTAACACCCTCTTTTTGGTTGTGTAACAACTCTGAGGCAGCTAAACCTTTTTTGTCCTTAATTCCTGATGATGACAAACATCATTTGTAAGATTCTAAATATTGTTAGCCAATACTGAGATGGATTTTTTTGTTGTTGTTTGCAGTTTACAGCAAAGATATTCACCTGACTTCAGCGTTTTGTCCCTGAAAAGTGACAAATCAATAAAAACACCAATTCAGATGAAAGATGGAGATCCTTCATTGTATCAAAGGTAAAGACTGAATTGTTTTGTTGCTAGTTTTAGCTCCAAGAGAGATGAAACTTCTGCAAAAAGTTTGCAAAGGGAAGTAAAAAATTATGACAATTCAAGCTTAGTTAAAAAAATCTAATTCTGTTTATCTGAAGGTAAATCTAACGAACTTTACATTTACATGTGGCTGTGTTGGTTTTGACAATGTGGTAGCCGGATAACAGTAAACTGAAAGAAAAAGCTTTACTTGCTTTAACAATCTTCCTCTCTAAAGCTAAAGATCCAACGCAATCTCACGGCAATTCGTAACTTTTTGATTAAGTGGCTAATTCGTATAAATTCGTACGATCTAATTCGTACAAATTAGTACGATTTGCTCATCACCCAATGACCGTTGGGGTTAGGGGTGGGGTTAGGTGCCACGCCTCCTTTTTAGAATGGTACATTTTCGTACGACTGAACTCGTACGAATTCGTACGAATTAGCCACTAAACTGACAAAACGTAAACTACTTACGTTTCCTCGTGAAATCAGGCTGAAAGATCATGTTGCTTTTACAGCGTTCAGACAAGATCAGGCTCATTTGTTCCCAGTGCTGCGTGCAAAAAGTTTGCAAAGGGAAGTAAAAAATGATGACAATTCAAGTTTAATTAAAAAAATCTAATTCTGTTAATCTGAAGGTAAATCTAATGAACTTTACATTTACATGTGGCTGTGTTGGTTTTGACAATGTGGCAGCCGGATAACAGTAAACTGAAAGAAAAAGTTTTACTTGCTTTAACACAATCTTCCTCTCTAAAGCTAAAGATCCAACGCAATCTCATGGCAATTCGTAACTTTTTGATTTAGTGGCTAATTCGTACGATCTAATTCGTACAAATTTGTACGATTTGCTCATCACCTAATGACGGTTGGGGTTAGGGGTGGGGTTAGGTGCCACGCCTCCTTTTTAAAATCGTATGAACTCGTACGAATTAGCCACTAAACTGACAAAACGTAAAATACTTACGTTTCCTCATGAGATCAGGCTGAAAGATCATGTTGCTTTTACAGCATTCAGACAAGATCAGGCTCATTTGTTCCCAGTGCTGTCTCCATGAAAAGTGACAAATCGATGAAAACACCTATTCAGTTACAAAATACAAAGGTTCCAGATCAAAGGTAAATCTAATTGTTTTTCTTACACTCTTTTTCATATTCTCATTTAAGTTTTATGTGATGTAACATCCACTGTTTTGGTTGTAACAACTTTTTCGTCCCTAATTTTTGATGACAAACATTAGTTGTAAGAATGTAATCATTGTTACTCAATATGAGATAGATTATTTTTGCCGTTTGCAGTTTTCGACAGAGATACAATTCACCTGAACCCAGTGCTGTGTCCCTGAAAAGTGACAAATCGATGAAAACACCAATTCAGATAAAAGATGGAGATCCTCCAGGGTATCAAAGGTAAAGACTGAATTGGTTTGTTGCTAGTGTTTACTGCAAGAGAGATGAAACTTAAAAGTCAGCAAAAAAAGTAAAAAATTATGAAAATTCAAGCTTAGTTTAAAAAAAATCTAATTCTGTTTATCTGAAGGTAAATCCAATGAACTTTACATGTGGCTGTGTTGGTTTTGACAACGTGGTAGCCAGATTAGAGTATATTGAAAGCTAAAATTATATTTGCTTCAACAATCTTTCTCTCTAATGCTAAAGATCATATTGCTTTTACAGCGTTCAGATGAGATCAGGCTCATTTGTTCCCAGTGCTGTGTCCCTAAAAAGTGACAAATCGATGAAAACACCTATTCAATTACAAAATACAAATGTTCAAAGGTAAATATAATTGTTTTTCCTTATATTATTTTTAATATTCTCATTTAGGTTTTATGTGATGTAACATCCACTGTTTTGGTTGTAACAACTTTTTCATTCCTAATTTTTGATGATGACAAACATTAGTTGTAAGAATGTAATCATTGTTACTCAATTTGAGATGGATTATTTTTGCCGTTTGCAGTTTTCGACAGAGATACAATTCACCTGAACCCAGTGCTGTGTCCCTGAAAAGTGACAAATCGATGAAAACACCAATTCAGTTACAAAATGGACATAATCCAGGGGATCAAAGGTACATGCAATATCTCCCCCAATAAAATTTGCACCTCACAGGGAAATTCCAACAAAACCTATTTTATAAAAATCAGGTGTAAAAATAGTGCTGATTTTTCACTGTGTGTGTTTAGTAAATCCTGGCATTACTGTTTTAATGCTAATAAGACCATTTAAACAGGCACACATTTTCCTTTAAAAGCTTACACACTAAAACTCACTGAATCTGAATCTCACACCACTATAATCACTATAATATATTCTTAAACCATTTAAAACCTACAAATATTCATCCCCCATGGAAAACTCCACACAGAGTAAGCACTTCACTTGTTAAAACTAAATAATTTTGTATGATAATTTTTTTTTAAATATACAAAAGTTATTCAGAAACAACAAAGTCAAGTACAGTACCTCACAGTAGAGACCTATATATAACCAAACCAGGAAACTTTATGAACGAGTTAAACCAGTTTAAGGCTTTGTAAACAAGTTCTAGACTTGTATTTCAGTTTTTTTATGACTTCTAACGAAATGGTAATGTACATAACCCTCGTTCCACAAGGAGGAGGCCAGATAGCTGATGATTCTGAAGAGCAAGAAAACAAGCCAATGAATGCCAATTATTGAGTATAAACCGTCAGCTGTGGAGAGCTCGGCACACTTTGAGCTGAAGAAGCCGAACACACAGCTATGAGCTAAGGAACAACTGCTGTTGCGATGGAATATAGCATTTCCGTGGTTTGTTTACCAGTTTTGATGGCGCCCTGGGGCAGGGACACTGGATACCTGCAGGGGGCTAGACACTGCCTCTTAGCCGGTGGAGTGGGCTGGAGCGGCGGAGCAGGTCTTGGAGCAGCAGGCGGGCGCCCTTGGCGAGGAGAAGTAGAGGTGGCTGGGTCGGCGGGGAGCAGTTTTCTGAGCTCGTCTGTAGATGACTTGCCCCTCAACTGCTCTTGAGCAAACTTTGTCAACGTCACGCATATCTGTCAGTTTTAGCCAGAGGTGGCATTTCTGGATCAATTGCGTGGCCATCATACTTCCCAGGGCACGCGCAGTCGACTTGGTGGTCAGATCATTAGATCTCGTGCATAAGGCTTAGGTCAGAACCATCCTCGTGTAGCTCGGCCAATGCCTGCATTTCATTGCTGATACGTGGTCATAACATGCTGGGCGGAGGTGGCCTGGCCCGCATCGGTGTAGGCTCTGACCACAAGGGAAGCAGACAGCCTACACGCTTAGGACGGGAGCCTTGTCTGACCCCTGCCAGGAAGAGACGCCAAAGATTAACCACAATAGCACACTCCACCTGGGGGAATCCCAGTACCCCCTGGCCACTCTGCCATCAAGGGTGGGAAGAAGGGGACCTAGGGCCTAGAGGGTTTTCCCATCTAGTTAGTTCGGCAGCGGAGCTGAGGGACAAGCCCACCAGCGAAGCAGCCAGGGCTAGCACGGCCATCATGTCCGAGACCTCACTCGCCACCCTGGTAAGACAGAAGGGGTGGTTCGCCATTTAGCAAGAGCTAGCCACGATCTCAGCTGCACAACAGACTCGCAGTGAGGGCATGCGCTGTCTGCGAGCACCGCATCTACATGCTGGACCCCAAGGTATGCACTGCAGTACTCGTGCCCATCATTCGAGGACAGGAAACCACCACAGAAAGGAGAAAGGACACAGTTCGACTGCCTCTGCTCACATTGTTGCTCGCATTAGCTCTTTGTAGAAGTCAGTCTCTCTCTCTTTGGAACTCGGTCTCTAAGTCAGCAATCTCAGAAGTCTTTCACGTGAGGCTTCTGAAAGCAAAATCTGCTGTCTTCATTAGTTTCTAAATCACAGATTTCTTTACAATTTAAAACAGCATCTTTGGATATTTATTCTGCTGGAGATACTGTTGTCCTAAAAAACAAACCGTGGTATACCTTGAAAACGGTTATCGTCCCATGCCTAATCAGCTGCGAGAGTTGCGCGCTGCCAATTCAAAGACATTCATTGGCCCATTTTCTTACTCTTCAGAATCATTGGCTATATGGCGATATCCTCCAATGTGTCAAATGACACACAGCATTGGAGTTCTGCTCCTGCTGGGGAATCTTTTTCTCCCAAGAATCTAATCCTTTTTACCGAATGTTGAGATTTTGTTGTCTTTTGCAGTTTTCGGCAAACATACAATTCACCTGATCCCAGTGTTTGGTCCCTGAAAAGTGACAAATCAATGAAAACACCAATTCAGATAAAAGATGGAGATCCTTCAGGGAATCAAAGGTAAATATATGTATATATTTTTTTTATTAAATTGTGTTGCATTTTTCTTTTAGTGGAACAGGACACATTTTTTTTGAAAAAGGCTCATTTTACAAGTCTCCTATAGAGTTAAACTGTTGACTTGAAAAAGGTGAAGTGTTCCTAAATACTAAAATAATAAAAATTAGCAAACGCATCTTCAATAAGGTCTGATGCACAACTTAGCACTAATTCTTCATTGTGTTTAGTAAATTCGGACCGTACTGTTTTAACACCAAGTTTGCATTGGTACAAATTACACACTAAAACTCAAAATAAAAAATACAAAAAATCTAAATTAGTTTACATAAATTAAATTACCCTTTCCTTCAGATGCAACAAAGTTGAATTAAGTTCATTAAGTGTTTAAGTTTATCTAATGTTTTTTTTTCAAATGTTTTTTTTTCTGAGGTTTGTCTAAACCGATACTTTCTGAAAAAATACACATATATGACATTGAAAACTTTAAAAAAAGTCACAATCAATTGCATATGTTTGTATAAAGATTAGATAAAAAAATTGTTACGTTTTTATGAAATTATAAGCTCACATGAAGAAGGAAATTGACATGGATGAGAACCCTATCATACACCCAGCGCAATAAGGAGCAAGAAGTGCTTGGCGTGATTTGTTGCTATTTTCAGACCAGCGCAACCCTATTTTTCACATTTTGTGCCACGTTGTTTAAATGGCAAATCCATTTGTGCCACTTTGTGGACTCGTGGGTGTGCCTGTCTAGAAAGGAGGTGTGTTAAGGTACATTGTTGGCGCTTTGCTATTCTGAGAAACTGAAATAGATTGCGCCATTGACCAAGTAAAAGCTGGTCTAAAGTCCAGCGCAGAGCGTGTTAGCTATTGTGCGTATGCAGGTTGAAACTTTTACTACATGCAGGATGTACAGCAATACACAAATACCTTTACATATGAAAAAAAAAAAATCAAGGATTAAAATGTTACAAAAACTATTATTTTCTACATAGATATAAAGACCACTGCCCCCATGCCTTGTTCATGTCTGCTATTATTAGCAGTGTAATTTATTATATGCATATTTCTATTTGTTTTAATAAAAACAAGTTTAGATTTGTCCAGCTGTCGGGTTTTGGTGACGTCTGCACCACCATACGGAGCATAAGAATAGAATGTGTGTTGGGATATAACTCTGAACTGAATTTAGAAATAGTTTTGAAACAAATCTTTGTGCTTAAACGAAATTAAACATGTAAGCTAATGGATGTCTTCAGTGGAGTGAGTTTCCACCGTTTCCTTATCCACGAAAGTAAAGGAGTAAAGAAAAGAGTAAAAGTAAAGAGAAAGTAAAGAGACTGAATGGAGGAGGCTCATTCTTTATCCTTGTGCTGCAGATGGTCTGTTTAACTGTCTGTTTTCTTACTAGTGAAGCGTTTAGTTTTTCCACTTATAATGTCCGCCATGTAAATAGCAAATTTACGACGTAACTGACTCTTAAAGGGAATAGGAGATAAGACTCTGATTGGTTTAATGCAGGCTCTGCACAAAACACAGCCTCATTAAGAGAATAAGCACAATCTTGTTAGACCATGCACAAACCGTATTTTTCTATCCTTACAATAGCAAAAGTGGATTTGGACACGCCCTTAATGCTTTTGTGCCATGTGCTTTAGATTTTGTGCCTACATCGTTAAAATAGAGCCCCTAGTGTCTTGTGGCTCTTTTTTAGGAGGTTTAGATTACTTAGGCCCAATCCCAATTTCTTCCCCTTAGCCCTTACCCCTACCCCTCGTTTTGTGCGTTCATGTGAAGGGGTAGTGGTGTCCCAATTCTCTTTAGCTTGAAGGCGTATGGCTAAGGGGAAAGGGTGAATAGCACTTCGAACGAGGACTTTTCAGGACCACACTCGAAACCAAGGGGTAAGAAAATTTCCCAGAATGCACCAGCTACAGCGGCAGTTTCGCTGCACCCGGATGTAAGGAGATCCACAAATTAGTATTTTTTGTCAGTATTAAAAATTTTTACAACTAACAAACACGTTTTAATATATTTATAACCGCGTTCGTGTTTTACCATCATGGTTTTATAAAAAACGCAAAAATAAAAACTGCTAAATTTCGTGATCTATAATCCCTAATAATAACTCCTGTACAGCAGTCCCACAACATTCTGACACTCAAATACCCTGTCAGAACAGTCTAGTGGCTGGGAATGAGCTTTTTACAGTGTCTGCTATAATGTTACTGTTGTTTTTGTGTGTTTACATAGATGAATATGGCCAGGATGTAAATGCAAAGTATAGTTACGTTCCCCGGAAGAGGAACTTCAATGCTATGTGGAAACTTCCACTATGGGGATTTCATTCAGAAAGCCAATCATCTAAAAGAGTATGTAAACGGGCCAATGAAATGCCAATGAGTTGGCAGCTTCAGCTTGCGCACCTGATGCTCGTTACAATTAACTTGCTATAAGAGCACATGTGCGAGCAAAGCCAAAGCATCATTTTCACTTCAGAGACTTCAACAGCCTTCTGAGAGAGTCGATGAGGGTTCCTCCAGCTGAGTTTCAGACAGAGAGTGAACGAGAGCGATCTCCCGGTCCAGAGTGTGTGACACGCAGCGGCAGATGGTCGAGCTGGGTTTCTCCCTTGCCTGGCGTCCTTTGGGTCCGGTCCTCCAGAGCGGTATGTATTGTTGCGAATTTCCTAAAAGAGCAACACGGTCGTGCAGAGCGTCTTTTTCAAGACGTCGCTCCGACTGTGCGTTTCTGGATGCGGTGGTTTCCTGTCCTCGGATGATGGGCACGAGCACTGCGTTTCATGTCTGGGGGTCCAGCATGTTAATGCGGTGCTCATGGGCAGTGCATGCCATCACTGCGGTGGCATGTCTGTTGCGCAGTTAAGATCGCGGCTTGCTCTTGCAAAAGAGCCACCCACCCCAGTTGTCCCCCGCTCCGCGGTGGGCACTCGGGCAGATCTGAGGGTTACAGTGGGAGTAAATCTGCCGCCCTCGGGCTTGTGGACCTCTCACTCCTCCACGCGCTCCATCCAAGCTTCGAGTGAGAGAAGCGCTCCATCCTCGGATGGCCGCCCTCTCACTTGATGACACCGAGGCTCAGATGTCCACCGCTGCATCGGAGGTTGGGCTGTCATGGTCTGATGAAGGACCTCGCAGGCAACCAGCGCTCCCCGCCCCAGGGCGCCGTTAAGTCCAGTTAACGGACCGCGAAGCGCTCCTGAGACAGCCATCTGGAGAAGAGGGAACTTGCTCTCTCCCCGGTGGGGGGCCGGGCTCCTCAGAGAGAGAACATCTTTCCCTTCCCTGGATGTGACAGCCCGAATACTGCCAGTCTGGGACGCGACGAAAAGCCTTCCAGCTCGCAGGATCGGCACACTTCGCCAGTGGCTCACGAGGTCTGGGAGGATGGTCTCCTTTCTCTCACACCTCCAGCCCTCTCCTCCGGAGTCTGAGTGCAAGGTGAGTGAATCTCTCACCTCCAGCTCTTCCGCGGGACCCCAGCGCTCCCCGGTTCAGCACTCCCACTCCGCGCTGCCCCACTGCTGGTACGTCAGTGATTGTAGCGATGCAGTCATTAGCGAGGGCTCTGCCTGCCTGGTTAGCGCAGCCCAGCCCTTTGCGGTGGCTCATACGCACGATCAGACTCGGCTACGCGATTCGATTCGCGAAACAGCCTCCCAAGTTCACGGGGTGTATGTCACCAGGGTCAGCCCTGTGCCCGCCCCTGTCTTGCGAGAGAAGATTGCTGTCCTCCTGGCGAAGGAGGCAATCTAACCGATCCCTCCAGCCGAGATGGAGAGCGGGTTTACAGCCTGTATTTCATCGTACCCAAAAGAGCGGTGGGTTACGGCCAATCCTAGATCTGCGCGTTTTAAACCGCTGTCTGCACATGCTGCCGTTCAAAATGCCTATGCAGAAGCGCATCCTCCTGTGCGTTCGTCCTCGGGATTGGTCTGCAGCAATAGACCTGAAGGACACGTACTTCATGTCTCCATACTCCACGCCACCGTCACTTTTCTGTGGTCTGCGTCGAGCGAGCCTGACAGTATAAGTCCTACCCTTCGGGCTCTCTCCGTCTCCGCGGGTCTTCACCAAGCGGAGGGTGCCCTAGCGACCCTTCGGCTCCTGGGGCATATGGCATCCGCAGCCGCTGTACGCCGCTCGGATAACTCCATATGAGACCACTTCGGCACTGGCTTCACGATCGAGTCCCCAGACGCGCATGGTACGCGGGCACACACCGAGTGACTGTCACTGTGCTGTGTCGCCGCACCCTCAGCCCCTGGAATGACCCCTCGTTCCTACAGGCCTGAGTGCCTCTAGGACAGGCGTCCAGACATATTGTCGTTTTGACAGATGCTTCCAGCACTGGCTGGGGGGCCGTGTGTTGCGGGCATGCAGCTGAAAAAACCCAGTTGCATTGGCATATCAATCGCCTAGAGCTGTTGGCAGTGTTCCTCGCTCTCCGCCGTTTTTTACCGGTGCTGGAGCGACAACGCGTACTGGTCAGGACGGACAGTATGGCAGCGGGGGCGTATATCAACCGTGTGGGGGGTATCCGCTCTGGCAGCATGTCTCAGCTCGCTCGCCGTCAGCTCCCCCGGAGTCATACGCAATCGCTGCATTCCATTTTTTCCCCACCGAGCTCTCCGTGCCGCCCATTCGCTCTCACGGCAGTTTCGCCAGGGAAAATGGAGACTCCACCCCCAACTGTCCAGCTGTTCTGTGCTGTGCCTTTCTCTCTCTAACTCAGAGATTCGTGCGCTCTCGCTTGAGTTCCCCACTTGGCGAACCCTGCAAAGTCCACTGGCTACACAGCTGGCCTCGGGGCGTGCGTAATACGCATTTCTCCAGTGAGCCTACTCGCACAGATACTGTGTAAAGTCAGGGAGGTCGAGGAACAGCTCTCGTATTGCGCTTCTCTGGCCCAATCGGACCTGCTTTCAACTCTCTCCTCGTGATGGCCCCTCCCTGGCACATCCCCTGGAAACAGGGGACGGGCACCGTTTGGCACCCGCGCCTAGATCTATGCTTCACGTACGGTTCATAGATGGAGCGCGGAGGACTTAAGTGACCTACCGATTAGGTGGTTAACACTGTCACTCAGGCTCAGCACCCTCTACAAAGCATGCCCACGCCTGAAGTGGAGTCTATTCGCTGTGTGGTTACCTTTTTCCCCGAGAAGGAAACCCCGTTCATGCCAGATCAGAGTGATGCTATCCTCCTTCAGTTGACTGGAGCTAAGGCTGTCCCCTCCGCTCCGAGGGGTTGGCGTTATGATCATCCCCGCTCTAAGGATGCTGCGATGGCGGCGCGCTGGGAAGTATCGTCTTATCATCCAGCTCCCAGAGGCACGAGACATGAATATTAATTTTTCCTGTTTCCCTCTCATACCCACTTGGAGATCTCTCTTAGGAGAGGTCTGCTCGATCACTCGACTCAGTATCTTCTGATACAGGTAGATTCTGATCAGTAGATTCTGTCCAGGTAGACAGCTCTGCTGGTTGCGTTCGCATCGGCCAAATGGGTGGGTATCTGGAGGCATTTTCGGTCAGCGAAATGTGCCAGCGTTTTGGGCCGGCCCACTCTCACGTTTACCTGAGACCCCGGCCCACCTAGGTGCCCGAGGTTCCTACAGCGTTTCAGCCACGTAGTGAACCTGCAAGCGCTGCCCACGGAGGAGGCAGACCCAGCCCCTTTATTTGCTGTGTCCTTCGCGCTTTGCGTTTATACGGACCATACTCAGCTCTTTTATCTGTTACTGTGATCGGCAGAAGGGAAGTGCCGTATCCAAACAGAGGTTGGAACTTACCCACTGAACAGTGGATGCCATCTCCCTCGTTCATCTGAGCCAGGGCGAGCCGTGTCCCCCAGAAGTGAGAGCGCGCACCTCGAAGTGCGCATCCTTTTGGGTGTTAGCACGCGGCGCCTCTCTAACAGACACTGTAGAGCTGCGGGCTGGGCGACACCTATTGCGAGATTTATTAATCTTGAGGGGAGCCGATTTCCTCACGCGGTGAATGAGAAATTCGGTTAGGTGTTGTAAAACGCTTGCTGCGCCATTCTCTTTAACACGGAGATACGTGCGCTTTTTCGCTCTGTCAGTAAAGTTCCCCACTGGCGAACCCTGCAGATATTCCTCCGAGGCCCCCAGCATCTGACTCAGCGGAGGAGTCAGGCGCTGGCCCGTTACGTTGTTGGTATGACCGCTGGTCAGCCCGCGTTCTGGGTATAGGTGCCCGCTATGTGCGATCCCCACTAGGCGATCCCATATGCTTATACTGCCACGGTGCAGTCCCCCCTCACAGGCGGACCCGTGTCTTCCCTCACCGCTAACCATCTTATATTCATATGCATACTCCCCCTTCTCAGGGCGAGTCCATATGCTCTCCCGCCACCAGTCTCCCCACTTGGGTAGCAGGTGGCCTCCGCAGCGTCCTCCCTTTCGGGACTGCACGCTTTCCCAACGTATTGTCGTATTACATTCCTAGAAATTATTCTAGACGCATTTGCGGCTCCCGAAAAATATATCTAAATCCGTAAATCTTCTGTTGAAGTGGGATAAGTAAGGGCCAGGGAACACGTTGGAAGACCGCGCCTCTGGTGACGCAGGTGCGCTCACGCTCTTTTGCCTGGCAAACCTCTCATCGGGGGCGAAGGTAAGGTTCAATCATTATGGCGTTTCCAAACATTTCCCCATAGTGGAAGTTTCCACATAGCATTGAAGTTCCCCTTCCGAAGGGGAACGCTCTGGTTACTAAAGTAACCCTCGTTCCCCGAGGGGGGGAACGGAAATGCTATGTTCCTTCGCCATAATGATTGCCCCTTAGCTGTTGAGGTGAAAGTCTCTTCCGCTAAAAAAAATGATGCTTTGGCTTTGCTCGCACATGTGCTCTTATAGCAAGTTAATTGCAACGAGCATCAGGTGCGCAAGCTGTAGCTGCCAACTCATTGGCATTTCATTGGCCCGTTTACATACTCTTTCAGATGATTGGCTTTCTGAATGAAATCCCCATAGTGGAAGTTTCCACATAGCATTTCCGTTCCCCCCCCTCGGGGAACGAGGGTTACTTTAGTAACCAGATCGATCTTATTGCCACATTAGATAACATAACATGATATATGCCTTTGAGTGATTTCCTGAAGATAAATAACAAAAAATAACGCAACTGGAATAACTTCAGCAGTCGCCATCGTCTGATCTCGTATGAAGCAAGAGATCGCGATGACATATGATGACGTGTGCAGGTGCTGTAGTGCTGTCCCAATTCTTAGGGGTAAATTTTGAAGCCCTTCCCCTTCACACTTGTTTTAAGGGCCAAGGGGAAGGGGAAGGAGTACAAAAATAAAATTGGGATTGGGCCTTAACCTGCTTGGTTGCAGAAAAACAAGGGAATGAGTGAGACAAGATTATATATTTTTTTAATTTAGGAAAAGTCATCATGCCTTCTGTATTCAATGCAAATTTTTGATGCTCACTTCAAAAGTGTATTTTGTCTTTAAGGTATTCACGGACAAACTCTTATCAGGATACTATGACGGCTGAAAGCTTTCCTGGAAGATTCATTCCTCAGTATGTCAAACACACCAATAATCGAATTAATAACATCTGTAGTTGTGCATATTTACTGTTATTGACAAACATATTTTCAACAGACAGGATTCTGAAACGCTTGAAGTGAAAATTAAAAGATTCAAATCAAACATAAAAAAGAAGCATCAGTATGTTTTCGAAGGATTTGCAAATCAGGGAAACCCAACACTCCTAAATGAGATTTACATAGATCTCTACATCACAGAGGGTGGGAATGGAGAGATCAGTAATGAACATGAATTTAAAAGGATAGAAAGATCTTTGAAGACTGCAGCAAAAGCAACAATACCTATCAAATGCAGTGAAATCTTTAGACCTTTACCTGGACAAGACAAAGCCATCAGAACTGTGCTGACGAAGGGAGTCGCTGGCATTGGAAAAACAGTCTCTGTGCAGAAGTTCATCCTGGACTGGGCTGAAGAGAAGGAGAATCAGGACGTCCAGCTCATATTTCCACTTCCTTTCAGAGAGATCAATCTGATGAAGGACAAAACACTCAGTCTGTCAGACCTTCTTCAGCTCTTTTTCCCTCAAACTAAAGAAACGGAAATATCCAGTGACAAATATAAAGTGATGTTCATTCTTGATGGTCTGGACGAGTGTCGTCTTCCCCTAAATTTCATAAGGAATGAGACTCTGAGGGATGCGAACAAAAAGACATCAGTGGACGTGCTGTTGACGAACCTGATTGTGGGGAATCTGCTTCCCTCTGCTCTCATCTGGATAACCTCCAGACCAGCAGCAGCAGATCTCGTCCCCTCTGAGTGTGTCCATCGAGTGACAGAGGTACGAGGCTTCAATGACCCTCAGAAGGAGGAATACTACAGCAAGAGAATCAGGGATCAGAGTCTGGCCAATACAATCATCTCACACCTGAAGTCCTCCAGGAGCCTCTACATCATGTGCCACATCCCAGTGTTCTGCTGGATCTCAGCCACTGTTCTGGAGAAGATGTTGAGGGAAGCAGAGACTGCAGAGATTCCCAAGACTCTCACTCAGATGTACACACACTTCCTGATGGCACAGATCAACATCAAAGACACAAAGTACAATGAAATTAACAAAGATAAAGAGATGATCTTCAAACTAGGCAAACTGGCGTATGAGCAGCTGGAAAGAGGCAATATAATCTTCTATGAGGAAGACCTGAGAGAGTGTGGCATTGATGTGGCAGAAGCTTCAGTTTACTCAGGATTGTGCACTCAGATCTTCAGAGAGGAGTTTGGCTTGTATCAGGGGAAAGTCTTCAGCTTTGTTCATCTGAGCATTCAGGAACATCTAGCAGCTCTATATGTGCACCTCTCCTTCCTTAACAATGGTGAAATTGTGCTTGAAGCACAGGAATCTGGAAAGCCAGAGACAATGTTAAGCTTACACAAATGTGCAGTCAATAAAATGTTACAAAATTTGAATGGACGTTTTGATCTTTTTCTTCGATTCCTTTTGGGACATTCACTGCAGTCAAATTACAGCCTCATAAAAGATCTTTTGATGAAGAAGCAATACATAGCTCTGGAAAAA
The DNA here is from genome assembly GCA_903798195.1 of Danio kyathit. Classification (NCBI taxonomy): domain Eukaryota; kingdom Metazoa; phylum Chordata; class Actinopteri; order Cypriniformes; family Danionidae; genus Danio; species Danio kyathit. Next base: position 49,766,191 of record LR812533.1, read on the forward strand.
GAGGAAACTACTGAGCATCTAAAGAAAATATTAAAAAGCATCACTTGCGCAGAAAGGTCTCTACTTCTCCACCACTGTCTGAATGAACTCAACGATCACTCCATTGTTACTGAAACGCAAATTTACCTGAATTCTGGAAAAATAAATAGTGGCCCTCCTTACCCACACGTCTATTCAGCTCTGGTTTACATTTTAATGGAATCCAATGAGAAGTTTGATGAGTTTGAATTTCATAAATATGGAAAGGGGGACCTGGTCCTGAACATGATGCATCCTGTGATCAAGCTGTCAAAAAAGATCTGGTGAGTACATTAAACTTTGCTAACAGTCAATGAAATAAAACTATTAAAGGAATAGTTGACCTAAAAAATGTAAATTCTGTCATTAATTACTCCTCGTTTGTTTCCAATCATCAAAGACCTTCATTCATCTTCGTAACACAAATTAAATTATTTTGGATAAAATCCGAGAGCTCCATCATCCTCCATAGACAGCAATGGTCCTCCAAATCATTCCAAAGTCCATAAAATCCAAAAAAAAAAAAAAACATCCCCGAAAGTTAAACAGACCACGTGTCTTCAGTGGTTCAATCAGAATATTGCAAAGCTATGAGAATGCATTTGCAGCAAGGTTCCCATCCACCTATTTTTATGTGCATTTTGTAACATTGGATGAAAAAAGGCTTAATGAAAATTGAAGATGCATAAATGCACATAAAAAAACATGCACAAAACTGAGAAGGATACATTTCTTGTCCAATAAGAAACAATGTGCACAAACTATGACAGAAAAACAAACTCATCAAATAAATTCCAGCATTTGCATCAAAAAAAGTCATGTGGTGTTAATTTAACCGATCATGTGATGATAAAAATAAGCACAATAAAATAAGATTAATGTAAAATAATTGAAATGTTTTGGTCATTCTAAAATACCTTATTATATAGTTAGTCATCAAAGTGGTTCAATATTATTATTACGTCTTTACACTCTTCAGCAGATGCAGTCTCACTTTTCTAAAAGTCACTCAAATTTTTGAAATTACTAGTACTAGAGAAAGTACTAGAGACCCAGACTTAAGTAAAAGTACAAGTGCTCTATCAAAAGGTGACTTGAGTAGAAGTTGAAGTGCTCTTTAAGCACAATACTTAAGTGGAAGTACTAAAGTATTCAACAATTTTTGTACTTTAGTATTGCAAGTAGTTTATTTAAAATTTTACTACTCAAGTACTGAAAGTAAAAGTACAAGTATTGCGTTATGTAGGTATTTAAAAAAGCAGTCAAAAGACATCATATTGTTCTGTTTATTTTAAATATCTTTTTTGGGGCACAAGATTAAGCAGAACAAAAAGAACCATGGTTTACGATTTATAATATTATATATATATATGTAAACATTGCATGTTATGAACTGCAGGTAGCCAACGGTTAACTTATCTAGCTCTTACGGATAGCTCAAACTGCTGTTTTGTTTATCTTTAACTTGACATGTTTCTTCCAATTCAACAGTAAATTTTTGAAGGCCACAATTTGCAATCTTTTGGGAGGCATTCACAGGTCTTTCACCCCAACAAATGCAAACATGGACTGTAAATAGGGCCACGGGTGGTCTTTTTTCTCATCGCCACGAACAGTTGAAAGTGAAGGAGTTGAAGGTGGAATTTCTGGGTTTTCCATGTCGAAAACGAACTAAAGTGCTCTCAAAAAAGGCAGGCAGCGCTGTCTTCTTTGATCGTCTGATCAGTAAATGATTGATTCGTGGCATTTTTATAATTGTAATGAGTAACTATGCAACATATTAAAAATCTACTGGAGTAAAAGTATTAAACTCATCGAAAATATGTACTGAAGTAAAAGTAGAAGTAGGAGAAAAAACAATACTCCAGTAGAGTACAGATACAGCCTTTTAGTACTTAAGTACAGTAGTGAAGTGGTTCTACTTCGTTACTATACATCTCTGTCTATTATGCATTGTAAAATGGTCATATTTTGGTTTTGGGGGTCTCCAACAACAGTCTGATATGCACGCAAGGTTAAAAAACACTTTCATTGTCTTATAATATGCATTTATGTTTACCTAATTATCCCAACAACTACAATCACATTATGATTTGTTCAGCGATTCATTTGTTACCAAACCCCTCCTCAGCACGGTGCTAATCTGCGCTGGTCCGATGACCCAGTCTGTTGTGATTGGTCGACTGCTTTAGCGAGAGACAGAGAGAAATGTCTACCACAGCTTATCAACATTACTGAAGTAGCCAGAGTGTAGAGTACGTGTGAGCCCAATGCAGGAGTGCATTAAAGCTCTATTCTTAACCATTAGTAATAACAACGACACACATTCAGTATTAATCCACACAGCGGCAAAAGCTGAACTATTTTGAAACTTGACCACCGCACGTGTGTAGGAACAGCTGATGGTGACCATGGCAAAGACAAAGGGCAGAGGATCGCAAGCTCACAAACGCATTTAAATCTGTAAAGAAATCGGCACATGTTGCATTTTCAACATGGCTTTAGACGCAATGTGTAAATACAAAAAGAGTTCTTGATACACTACAAGCCGCGTGGAGCGGTTACAAGTAACAAAACACACTTAAATACATATTTTGCAATCTAGAGAAAACAAGGAGGCAACCATTTTAATCACACTTACTTACACTTGTGAAATGGAGGAAGAAACTGATTTATATGAACTCTGCACTGACAAAGTCCCATACATCTATAGTCTTTTCTGATCCTTCCTTTAACAAATGGCTGATGAATCCCCCGTTGCAGGGTAGGTTATTGCAATAATCACCAGGGCCCGGTTTTTCAAAAGGTTTAATCCGGATAAAATTTATCCAGATTCAGTAATCCTTTTTCTGCGATCCGTGATCACATAATCCAACTTACTTTTTGAGCCAGTTTTTCAAAGCAACATCGGATTGGATTAATCTGATCCGGATCGGGACTTTTCAGGATCACTAAATCTGGATAACCAGTGCTCAAACAGGATAGGAAATCACAATGTAGAACCATAGATATTTAAAGAGCAACAAGTAGAATCGCCAGTGTGAGGTCAATATAACTTTATTTTTATTTTAAATGAAAACACACACATTTAAAAAAAAAAAAAAAAAAAAAAAAAGTTTCAACTATAGATGTATTGAGATGTAAAAAAGGACTTAATGCCCAAAACCCCACAATAATTTTAGACTTCCTCATCTGATTGTCTGAGCGTAACCTTTAGGAGGCGAATCTCAAGTCTGGCCTTGGTTCACTGCAGTTTGGTCAGAGTCAGTTGTTCCTCTGCCAGATGAAGCTTCTGCCCTTTCAGTCTCTTTTTGCAATTGTTGAAAGTGATTTCAAAAATCAGTGATTCTGATTCTTTGCATTGTTTTTGGTTATTTGGTTATTCTGTAATCATTGCATACATCACTAATAAATATTCAAAAACAAAAATATTTTCCATTGTGATGAGTACAGTTGCAATCAGAATTATTCAACCCCCTGATTTATTAGCCCCCCTGTTTATTTTTTTCCCCAATTTCTGTTTAACGGAGAGAAAACAATTTTCAACACATTTCTAAACATAATAGTTTTAGTAATTCATCTTTAATAACTGATTTATTTTATCTTTGCCATGATGACAGTCAATAATATTTTACTAGATATTTTTCAAGACACTTCTATACAGCTTAAAGTGACATTTAAAGGCTTAACTAGGTTAATTAGGTTAACTAGGCAGGTTAGGGTAATTAGGCAAGTTATTGTATAATGATGGTTTGTCCTGTAGACTATTGAAAAAATATATAGCTTAAAGGGGCTAATAATTTTGACCTTAAAATGGCTTTAAAAAAATTAAAAACTGCTTTTATTCTAGCCGAAATAAAACAAATAAGACTTTCTCCAGAAGAAAAAACATTATCAGACATACTGTGAAAATTTCCTTGCTCTGTTAAACATCATTTGGGAAATATTTAAAAAAGAAAAAAAAATTCAAAGGGGGTTCAATAAGTTCAACTAGTGACAGAATGAAATTTATTGTTTTTGGTCAATTTTGACAGCTGTTTGGGGGATTATTTTATGAGGCCAAACTCTTTCCACTTTGCTGTAGGCCTATACTGAAAGGCTGAATACGTTAAAGCCTACCTGACGGATAAACTAATACAATTTAAAAACTTATGAATAAATAGGATATCTTGTAAGATACTGCATGATCCAAATATAGTATTATTTGATACATTTTAAAGTTTTCATTACATTTTTGGCATGAAATCCACGCTGAATCCACTGTTCTGATGGGATCAGTTTATCCAGATTTTTTGGATCAAAGTAATCCAAATCCTACAAAAAAAGGTCTGAAAAACCCAAACTAAAGGTTTGATGGGGATCAAAACCAAGATAGGATTACGTGATCTAATCCGATTATGTTAATCGTTTTTTCTTTTGAAAAACCCATTTTCAAGATTTGATCCAATCCGTCATCTAAAATCCTAGTGGATTACTTTTGAAAAACTGGGCCCAGAACGTTCACTCATTAATGTTCACTCAACTTCAGTCATGATCAGTCACACACACACCCGCACTCTGCTACTGTTTGTAGGGAAAGACGCGTTCATGTTTTACTGGATCCAGCACTTCCTATTTGGTATTGTTTCATGTCGACGTTGATACGAACAGGCAAAAGATCCGGACAAATGACAAATCAATTAAACGACTTATAGTTTAATCTTTTATTTTAAAAAAAAAATCGATATTCTTAAACAAGGTGCACTTTCAGATTTACCCCTCAGCTGGATGTTTTCATTCACTTAGAGCTGTGCTGCACACTGCATGGGAGATCATTTTCAAAAACCCACAATAGGGGCTCTACCGCAGCCAATTCAATTTTTCCTTTAATATTTGGGACCAGTTTATCAGGAAGTGACATTTTTGTTCTCTTAGACTCATTGGATGTAAACAGGTCTTTATTCACAAATGTTTTATACAATATTGCAGTTTAATTTACATTTTTGGATGGAAACATAGCTAGCTTCAGTGTCGTTCACGAGCACTGTATGACTTTCTCTGTTTGAAACAAATAACAGGCGCATCCAAGGTACAGTATATGTCAGGAGCAGTGCAACTCAGCACGACACGCACATCAATATCATATCTTAAATATCTTAATTTGTGTTCTGAAGATGAACAAAGGTCTCAGGGGTTTGGACAGAGATGAGGGTGAGTAATTAATAGCTGAACAAGATCAAGTATAAACAAAATCCTACATTTATACTTTTTGCAAAAAGCATCCACTTACTGTAATCAATATTTATATTTTTGTCCAAAAAAGAAAAAACAAATACTACAACAAATGATAACAAACATGCATTGTTGGCAGGCTGAAGAAATGTGATATCACATATAGAGGTTGCATAACAGCATCTGCTGTTATTTCATCACAATCTAACGTGAGAGAGCTGGACCTGAGCCACAACAACCTGGAGGACAAAGGAGCTGAAATAATCAGCGTCGGATATAAAAGATCACGCTACAGGGAACAACTGTACGCTTTTATAGAAAACATCCAAACATAAACTTACACATAATCTATTTCATATGAAGATATTTAATGAAAAGTTTTAATGTCACTTCAGGACGAAGGAGTGGTGCAGCTACCCAATCTACAATCTTAATAACAAGGGGCAGGCCAAAATCGCTGAAGATAATGCGTCTTTCACTGCTGGACTACAAGACACAGACTGTAGACTGCAAGCTTTAAAGTAGGTTTATTACTCACGAATTGTGTAACTTTTTTTTTTTTTATTGCTGTTCGATTGAGACTACGCATGTATTTTCTCTTTGAAGTCTGAAGAACTGTGGAATAACAGATGCAGGATGTGATTACCTGGGCAAAGCTCTGAGTTTAAACCCTTCCCATCTGAAAGTGCTGGACCTGAGCTGGAACACCATTGGAGACACAGGAGCGACACACCTTTGTGCTGCTCTGGAGAAAGATCACAGTGCAATGGAAACCCTGAAGTGAGTAACAACAAACGTAAAGAAGTTTGAATTGAGATTAGATAAATCCCTGTAAGCTAAATAACTTCAATGTTTGGGCTCTTCAACTTTTCTCCTTTTTTTTCAGTTTAATTAAAATAAAACACACTTTTATATGTATTTTTCTGTTTTTAGATTTTGCCAGAAAAGCAATATTTCTGAACATTTCCAGGAATACGTTTGCCTGAATATAATGTCTGATTATGTAAATGTAATTATTCATAAAAGAAATTCCCCTATAGCTGTATGTTTTAGTCTAAGGATTTTACAGAGAGATTCACCAAAGCTCTCTGTAAAATCCTTAGACTAAAATGTCATTTAAAAAAAATCATAACTTTGAACTGTATGCAAATTAGCATACCTAATGAAAGGCCTCATTAACGTTTCCATTAACGTTAACCCATAAAACAAATCGAAACAATATAACTGTTATTTGTAAACTAAAAGTTGAATATCTTCCCCAAAGCCAACATGTAACCTGACTATAACCGTATATTTTTCTACTGAATCAGAAAGTGCAGTGATAAGCTTCTTTTCTTCATCTGCTTTAACACAATCTACATTCTAAAAATCACTGAAGTTACATAAATAAAGATGACATGACATACAAGTTAGATATGAACACAGATATCCGTTGATTTTGGATACGGATTATTATTTAATGTTAAATAAAGGAAAAGCTTCAGAAAGATGTCAAAGTTAATCTATAAAAGTGACTTTTGAATTCATGTTGATCTTATACTGTTGCAATAATGCAGCCGATAAATGTTTTCATTTAAAAAAAAATTTTAAACAAAATTATTATTTACTCACCATCATGTCATTTTTTTATCAGTGATCTCCAAAAGCAGATTCCATTATTCAGGATTTCCATAAAATGGCGGTTGGTGCATTGCAAAAAAAGCTTTTCTTACTTAGATTTTTTATCTTGTTTCTAGTCCAAATATCTAAAAATTCTTAAATTAAGAAAAATTTTCTAGACAAGCAAAACATATTGTCTTGTTTTAAGAAACAATATGTCAAAATTAAGTGAGTTTTTCCTTAAAACAAGCAAAATAATCTGCCAATGGGGTAAGCAAAATAATCTTATGTCGAAAGGAAAAACAAGATTATTTTGCTTACCCCATTGGCAGATTATTTAGCTTGTTTTAAGGAAAAACTGACTTAATATTGGCATATCATTTCTTAAAACAAGACATGTTTTGCTTGTCTAGAAAACGCTTCTTGATTTAAGAACTTTTAGATATTTGGACTAGAAACAAGATAAAAAATCTAAGTAAGAAAAGCTTTTTTTTGCAGTGTGGTTATTTTCATTGTCACGCTAAAATGCTAAACAAAAGTACTTTATATGATTGGTGGTAAGTGTATAAAGTGATAAATATGCCGTATGATGTAATGTTTATGTGGAAAGAAAACAACTTGATTTATGTCAGCATGGGATCGTGTCAGTTAAAAAATGGTGCCTTCGATTTAAATACACTCTCAGCGTCTCTTGACATTATCACACGACACATTTAACGGTCATCAGCAGCATAGAAATTTTTTTTTTCATATATTTTTCAATTTCTTTAATAATGTAAGGGAGAGCGGGGCACAAAGTAACACTTTTTGGTTTTTGTCAAATAATGCACAAAAGTAATAGGGTTAGACAAACCATATTTTTTTTTACCAACAACACACAAGCCTCTCCAACACATGAGCGCTGGAATTATGATCGCCGGACCTATGGTTTCTGTGCAGTATTGCCAAAAGTGCCAGGAGTAAAAATTACTATTTACCCCACCTGCGGGGCAAGTTGTAACAGACAGGGGGTTAGTTGTAACACATGCTTATAAAGGCAGATTTCACACAGTTAAGTTAAATTCAGTTTACTCTAAATAGTAGTTATATTTCCTCAGTAATCGGCTCATTTCTTTTGTATTCTACATAGCACAGTATGTTTATTTATTTATTTGTTTATTGGATAAACACATTTGAATCTATTTGCATTATTATCCATTTATCCATTATTATAAGGCATTTATTTGCATTATTAGCAATAAAATATTTTTTTCTATTAAAACAATATTTTCTATTAAAAAACATTTTTATTTAAAAAGTTCTCAACATTACACTCAAAATAAAAAAAATATTTTGTTAGTTTAATTGGTGTCCAACAGTGTGTGGCTTAATTGTAACACCCTGTTACAACTAACCCCGCTGTGTCATGCTTTAATCAAAACTGGCTCGGTGTGTTTTATACATCTTTCAAAATGGTTACATATTTTAGCCTAGAAGACGGTGATCACAACAATATAAGATTTTACGTTCAAACTTTCACAGATTTTTTTTTTATAAAAAAATATCGACTGTAATAAAAAATACTTTTATGCTGCAAAAGTAGTTTCTCCTGTTTCTCATTCAAATTTCGCAGAAATTTTTCAATAATTGGCAGGAAGACGTCTGCTGACACTGTGGTGAAAACCTCGGAAGCATGCCATGGTTAACCCTGAGCAAATACCTTAAAACTCCATGTTGCATTTAACCCTGCGTTACTTTGTGCCCTGCACTCCCCTATGCATACAGTTGTAAAGCCATACTTTGTATTAATTCATCTTTTTTTATCACACACAAAAAAAAAAAAACCCTAAAAGCTTATGCCTTATGCAATGTACTCCTACAGCAGCCTCTATTGACAGTTTATTATGCATTGTTCTGTCTTTTGGCTGGTGTAATCACTGTTTTCCTCTTTTTTGGAAAGCAGTGAAAATGTATATTTTTTACACTTATCTATTATTGTTACAGCTACAGTATGAGCAAATGTGAAAAAAAAAATAAAAAATTCTCCCATTCAAGTTTCTCCATCTATCTACTGAGAAACCTGCAAATGTGAAAAGGATCTATTACATTGGAAAATGAAATAACTAATATATATTTTATTATTTAAGGTTGGAAAATTGTGGACTGACAGAGGAAAGTTGTGCTGCTCTGGCTTCAGCTCTAGGCCTGAAGTCCTCCAGTCTGACAGATCTGGATCTGAGTATTAATGATCTACAAGACTCAGGCGTGAAGAAGCTCTGTGTGGGACTGCAGAATCCTCACTGTAAACTACAGAAGCTGAGGTAAATGATGTGAAACAGATTTACATTCATTTCTATTTCTATAGCTAGCATTTCATATTCAGTTTCTTATTGTCTTCAATCCAATATGCTTTCTTCAAGGTTGTCCGACTGTAAAGTTACACATGAAGGTGTGGCGCGACTGACTAAAGTGCTCGAATCAAATTCATCCCACCTGAAAGAGCTCGATCTGGAGAACAATCTGAAAGACTTATATACGTTATATTGCCTGTAATATAACTCCTTACAAAAAATATGTGTGCAGGGCTCAACAATCGCTCGGGACAGTAGACAGGATCAAAGTTTAATTTCCCTGCAACTATTTGTCAGTTGCGTGCAGTTCTTAGAATCTAGAAACAGTTTGTGCTTTTAAGTCTTTAAATGCTACCTTCTCTGTGATGTCGTAAACAACATATTGCTTTTCGGTTCCTCTTATCTGATTGAATGTTGTGAGCACACAACATTTTCCATAACCTGGTAAGCAGTACAGCAAAGAGGCAGCAATAACCAGTGGTGGAAAGAGTACTGAAAAATCATACTCAAGTAAAAGTACCATTACTTGCGTAAACATTTAGTGCAAGTAGAGTAAAAGTATCTGTTGTAAATATTACTCAAAGTATGAGTAAAAAGTAGACCTTATAAAAGTACTCGAGAGTAGTGAGTATTATGCTGTCAAAAGCTGATGTGTTTACATGTAATTTGTGCATGTGTGTGTAAACGTAACATTCTGTAGTGCATTTAGTAATTGCCCAGCAGGCACACAACATCATGAGACATTAATATTAGGTTAGATTTAGGTTGTAATGTCAGGTGACCAAAATTTAGTGTCAAGCCAGCAGCTAAGGACAACGTTATTTTGATGTCCAATAATGACGTTGATATTTAGTTGATTTTAGGTTGCTAGAAAGTGACCAAAATCCAGCGTCGAGCCAACATCTTAAACCAACGTCATATATGACGTCAAATACTGACATTTATTCATCGGGTACGGGAGCCAAAATCCAACGTCTGATAGATGTCATAGGGGTAACGTCCACACAACGTCAAGCTGTAACATAATTATACGTTGATATATGGTTGGTTTTAGGTTGGACATTGGACATTGACATTGGACAGAGTTAGCCCATTGGCGTTGAGTTCTGACGTTTCATTTCCAAACAAAATGCAAAGTTCCCATAACGTTAGGGTACAACATCAATCAGACGTCATGTTGACATCCTGTGCCTGCGGGGTGTTTAAGGCCATTTCAGTCATCATACAGTAAACAACCATCATCTTCTCATCAGTAACATGCATCTAAACAGTCTCTGGGTCAATGCGCGTAAAGATTTTGAACCTCTTCATGGACACTTTTAAAACGTCCAAACAGTTTGCTGCAATTATAAACTGCACACGTCTTGAGGTAGTTCATTATGATGCGATTTACCTTCTACGGTATGTGCGATTTGATTGGACATGGGTCACAGGACTGATTTTTCTAATCCCCATGGACAAGAAAAATAAAGTAGTGACTGCAGGTTGACGGAAAGTAGTGGAGTAAAAGTACAGATACTGCACTAGAAATGTACTCAAGGGAAAGTAAAAGTACACATTTTTAAATTACAATTCCTGAGAAAAACTACTCAATTACAGTAATTTGAGTATTTGTAATTAGTTACTTTACACCACTGGCAATAACAAATTATAAGGCTAAAAGAAAACATCTGTTTCTTACATCTTAAAAGCAGATATTTACATGGGTACAACGTGACGAAAAAAATGAAGTGATGGTTTGCACAGTTTGCTATCAGTTTCCAGGCAAAGCAGACAAGTCAGGAGCCTTTTTCATTGGAACAAGCAATTACCGAAAGCAAAATTTGGAAGACCATGCTAAACGTCGACAGCACAAAGCATGCATGGTGGCTAAAAGGGTTAAGGAGAACCCTTCATCTGCTCCACTAAACTTGATTGTGTGACGTACAGTATGACTGAAGAGAATTATAAGTGCATCGAGAAACTCATCAACACAGCATATCACATCATTAAGAACAAACAGCCCTTCCCTCTCATTCGAACTGTGTATTGATGTAATAATAATTAGAATAATTTAGAAACTGCAATAAAATAACTGCATATTTGGGAAGTTTAGTTAAATCACAATTGTAATTTTTTAATTATCAGTTGTATTTAAAGAAAGATTATGCTGAATAAAAAGTGTTAGGGTTTGTTTATTGTCATATTATTTAAAATATGTGGCTAAGAAATAGTTATTAATTTTTTTTCTTTTTGGTGGGGCAAGTAAAAATCCAATCAGGCCAGTAGAAAAAATCCTTAGCATTAAACCCTGGTCTAATAATAATACATATTTGCAATCTGAATGCAAGAAAATGATCATGAAAGTCATTACACTAACTTAGAGCGAATGTAAATGTTTATACCTGGACAATATATAACTCCAACTACATATCATTTATTTGACATTTTATTTTATGAACTACATACAAAAGATCATAAATAAAGCTCATAAGTTAGGTGCACCTAAAGATGGAAATACAGAAAGTAAAAGACTCTTCAACCGGTTACCAAGCCACTGCTGTTTTACAATGTTAAATGCACTGCCATGATGAATATTATGCTCACTTATTACATACATTCCATTAACATCTTCTTGCATGTGTAAATAAAATAGAAGGAAATAAGGAGGAAACTGTACATGGAAACGACTGATGGTATTATGTACATCAAGAAGACAAACAAATAATAAAAACTATCTTATGTACATACAAAAGCCTAGATTATGTACAGTGAAAAACGTTTTAAAAATATAATGATTCAATTAATTCAGCAGTTCCGAAATCTTAATCAAATTACACAGATTTAACTGTACACTACCTGACAAGGAGGAGCAACAGTTAATAACTTGACTTCTAGTTGATCATTTGGTATCAGAAGTGGCTTATATGAAAGGCAAAGGCCTCTAGATTACGCTTATTTAACCAAAATAAAATATGATCATGCCTTGATTTTTAATGATTTAATTAGGACAGTAAGGTCTGACTTGGCTTAGACAAAAGTCTTGTCACTTAACAGAAATAATGTACAGTATAGAATATAAAGTCATGCTGCAGTGGAAAAAGAGTTAATATTGTGTATTGAGCTTGAATGACTGCATTCATACATCTCTGCAATGACTCAAATCACTTATTAATAAAGTCATCTGGAATGGCAAAAAAAGTGTTCTTGCAGGACTCCCAGAGTTCATCAAGATTCTTTAGAGTCATCTTCAATGTCTCCTCCATCTTACCCCAGACATGCTTAATAATGTTCATGTCTGGTGACTGGGCTGGGCAATCCTGGAGCACCTTGACCTTCTTTGCTTTCAGGAACATGATGTGGAGGCTAAAGTATGAGGAGCGCTATCCTGCTGAAGAATCTGCCCTCTCCTGTGGTTTGTAATGTAATGGGCAGCACAAATGTCTTGATACCTTAGGCTGTTGATGTAACCATGCACTCTGCAGATCTCCCACACGCCCCCATACTGAATGTAACCACAAACCATGATTTTTCCCTTCACCAAACTTGACTGATTTCTCTGAGAATCTTGGATTCATGCAGGTTCCAGTAGGTCTTCTGCAGTATTTGTGATGATTGGGATGCAGTTCAACAGATGATCTACCTTCTGACACTTTTCCAAATGATCAACTAGAAGTCAAGTTATTATTTGTTGCTCTTACAAATGAGATCGATGACAAGACTTTTATCAGGTAGTATAGATGATTTCCTTTCACAGAATTAATGGTATTCAAAAAGTACATTTTGACATGAAGGTGCTGTAAATGAAATCAAACTGAGGGAATAAAAACAAGACAGAAAGAAACAAGGAAGAGCCGTCAGATTAAGTCATTTACTTTGCTACTTTAAAAATGCAAAGACTGAATACACATGAACATGAGTAACTTAAGACTAAATCTCATCTGGATCTATCTCCTCACTCCCTTTATTTCATTACTTCTCTTTTTCTCCCCAACAAATAAAGCAATATGATTTTCCATTCAGCAATGCCTCTGAAAGCTCCATCTGGCCTTCATAAAACAAACACACCGAAAGGTCTTTTAGTTTAGTTTGCGAAGGCTCAAAATCTCCCGAGGCAAAAGATCTGTTTGAATTTAACGTTCAGATCTGATCCACGGGGAGCAATTCCTTCCTGCTGATGACAAGCGGCCATCCTGGGGGGAAAAAATCCTGAGGAGAAAAGCATTGTGGTTCATTTTTGCCCTTGCTTTTTAAACATTTTACTGTTTTTTCCTACTTACAGAAGTAAGGAAGCTTCCCAAACCTTCTCCCATCGAAAAAACACTGCCTTGCCGATTGGGTCAGAAACATTTCATCCCATCCTATTAAGTCATTTTAATTATCGGCAAAAGGTCAGCGTTAAAATCCTCAGACACCCAGCGAAGAGGAAAAACTCCTCATAAAAGCACAAAGCGCTCCAGAAAAGTGCAGTTTAGCTCATTCATTATGATCTCCATACCTTTTCATATTCCATTAAAGTGCAAGAGTGATGTGAAATACTCCGTCCCTCTTGTAATTCATGTTGACCAACATGATGCATTGTTTTTTTTCCTCCTCGTCACACATCAGACAGGAACTTTAGTGTCTTGCCTGTGATGCATTCCAGATAATAAATCCTCCACGCTGCTCAGGATCTTCCTCTGATGTGCGCTGCATGAGATTCCCATTTTGGCCAGATCTCTGTAAAAGAGCAGCATAGGGTTTTTTTTGGGGTCATTTTGAAGCACGTTGGGGTGTGTGATTACAGGTGTAATGTGTTGTTGTGTAATGTGATGCTCACTCGTGATTCATGGGTATTACGCTCTCTATGCTGCTGTAGCCTGCGCTGTGGAAGCTTTCTCTGTATTGCTCTAGTCCAATGAGTTTCAGCCATTCGTCCACAGAAGCCAAAGAGGGGGCGGAGCTTTCTGAAGGGGTGTGGTTAATAGTGGAGGGGTGTGGCCTAAGGGCAACATGAAAAGAAATGTAATAGTGAAAATCTTGTTGATGTACAGTTGAAGTCAGAATTATTAGCCCTCCTGTTTATTTTTCCCCCAAATTCTGTTTAACGGAAAGAAGGTTTATTCAACACATTTCTAAACAATACATATTTTCTAATAACTGATTTATTTTATCTTTGCCATGATGACAGTACATAATATTTGACTAGATATTTTTCAAGACACTTCTATACAGCTTAAAGTGACATTTAAAGGCTTAACTAGGTTAATTAGGCAAGTTAGGGTAATTAGGCAAGTCATTGTATAACAGTGGTGTGTTTTTGTGTTTGTAACTGTTAGCTAATAATATTGACCTCAAAATGGTTTTAAAAATTAAAAACTGTTTTTATTCTAGCCGAAATAAAACTAATAAGACTTTCTCCAGAAGAAAAAATATTATAGGAAATACTGTGACAAATTTCCTTGCTCTGTTAAACATCATTTGGGAAATATTTGAAAAAATAATAATAATTCACAGAAGGACTAATAATTATGACTACATTTACATCTTTTATCCAAAGTGATTCATCCTAATGAGACAATAGTTCAAGTTTACGTTTATTACACTTATAGAGCACTTTCAAAACAGCTAGGGTTGACCAAAGTGCAAAATAAAACAATAAGAGGTGAACAATAGAGTGAGACGTGCATTGAAATTATACTTGTTCAGGTTAGATTTGTTGCAGTTTTCTCACAGAAACAGTAATCTGTCGATATAAATTGATTTCTTTTGGTCTTTCTTTGTATTTGCACAATACACTGTATATATATGTATACACACTCACACAAACATACATGTCTGTTAGAGATTATAAACATCTAAATATAACTTCTGAAACAACAGCAAAACCTAATTATAATAAATAATATAATAAACTTAATGGAGAAAGATAAAATTATATGTTTTGTGTGTTTGTGCTAATCCAAAGGCATATTTTAGATTTGTTTCAGGAACATAAGCTACTATTTAAAGTTTTAGTGAAAAAGTAACTCCTGCTCACAGAATTTGATTTTATGCAACCTTTTAATGAGTAAAAATTTTAATATTATGAAACCTTGTTATAGTTTTAAATAATCATATTCAAAAATATTCAAACAGTAGTTTGATTGTATTACATACAATACAAATTATTTAATGCATAATTTATATATATATATATATATATATATATATATATATATATATACACACACACATACATATATATATATATTAGTATATGCTTTTTAAAATATATATATACAAAAATGAATTGATGACAAATCTAAAAAATATATCATTCTAGAACCTTTACTAACCTTTATTATACCAATTAAAATTAGATTCCTTTAAAAAAGAAATAATACTCCCTTGTCATCATTTTAAACAATCATATTCAAATATATTCAAAGGGTAATTTGAATGAATTTTTTATTGTATTTTATTATGATACAAAGCTGATATCTGGTCTTTCAGAAATCAATGAAATATTAATTTGATGCTAAAAAAACAATTAGAAAACAGCGGTCGCATACCCCTCGCCATGGCTGCGGGTGGTGCTGAGAGCCCAATGCGCCGAGTGTTTACAAGTGTCGAGTTCCATCAAGGAACTCCAGATGGAGACTTTTGTTTTGTGTTTACCTTATGATTAAAGTTGTTGCACTTTCACCGGTCCTCGCCTCTGAATGAGCGAGTTTAAGCTACTTGTACATTAAGGTAGCGTTCAGAAAAAACAAAACACCCACGAGGAAACTCGACAGAGGAACATAAAAACCTACTGCCAGCTAGTATTTCGGAAGTGTTATTGCAGAGCAACACAAAGAGCACGCAGAAGTATAAATGCACGACTATGCGCAAGGCATGGACAGTGGGTCACATCGATCACTCGACGCAGAAGTATAAACCAGCTTTTTAGGGGTACAGATTACACCATATTAAAAGTAGCTTCCTTTCTAAAAATATCATCTGAAGAATAAAAATAAAAACACACAACCAACTGCTAATTAAAGGAACAAAATAACTTTTAAATTAACATCTACAAACATGAAACACAATTTAGGCCAAAATCTCCTCTAAACCTCCCCATCTGTTAGCGTGGATGCACACCTGCTGGCGTCTCCTGCCGTCCTCTTGAGCGTGGCAGGATTGCGTATGAGTTTGTCCAGCATGTTGACGATCTGGCTGAATTTAGGCCTGTCGGCGCGTTCCCTCATCCAGCACTCCAGCATGAGCTGATGCAGAGCCAGCGGACACTCCATGGGCGGCGGCAACCGGTAGCCTTCCTCTATTGCCTTGATCACCTAGGAAACAGGGAAGGAAATAAATGACGGGTCTTTCTGAATTACTGCATTCAGTTCGTTTGGCAGAGTGCACAATAGCACGATAAAGCAAAGTATTAATACCCTGCATGCTTTTATTTAAAAAAAGTGTCCCATTAGAATGCTAAAACTTTAGACATGACAAGCATTCAGCAATGCAATTTAATTCTTAAACAAACAATATTACACACTTGCACATGCAAATGTACATAATCTATTTAGTTATATTTGCAGTTTATTCTGCTTCTGTAGTTTTATTTTATTATTCTTGTGTGTATAAGTGTGGTTTTATTTGCATTTTTTACATACAGTTGAAGTCAAAATTTTTAGCCATCGTTTTTTCACACGAAAACACAAGAAAGTACAATCCTAATAGATAAATATAACAAGAAAATAATAATAAAAAATAAATAAATAAATAAATAAATAAATAAATAAATAAAAAATTCTGACCTTCAGTTTTAATCTAAATTATGTGACCCCATAATTGGATTTGTGGTAAAAGCGTCACTTACATCCTGGTTGCTCATGTCCCAGTATGGTCGTTCACCGTATGACATCACTTCCCACATGACGATTCCGTAACTCCACACATCACTAGCCGAGGTGAACTTCCTGTAGGTGATGGCTTCTGGAGCCGTCCAGCGAATCGGAATCTTCCCTCCCTGTGATTGAGCACAAATATACAACAGCTCATTATGCAAGGAAAAACTTACAACAGGTCATTAGATTATCAGGATGTAACGCACAGCTCAGGTGATCATTCTAATAACTCGGTTAGTTGTAATTCTAATAACAGTAAATAAAATTTAAATTAAAAAAGACATTGTAAAAATTTTGTGTTTCAAGACATTAGGTTTTTGTCTAAAAATGAGGAATGTAGTCACTTACACTATGTGCCAATTTCACATCTTCTACGAAGCAAAAAAGGATTATAAAATAGTCAATAGTATAAATTCATGAAATCATTTACCACCTGACACTTTTAGATGGAAGCAACATCCTTTTTTAATAGTGATGCGCGGATGGTAGTTATATCCGGCGGAGGGTGAACAAACTCCAGGGTAAAACTAAGATATGCGCTGCCCTTTAATGCATTTAAAAGTATTTGCAACCGACCAAGAAGAGGTTTCAACAAAAGCTCTACCTATCAACAAACGTCTATTATATTCAACACGTACATTAAATTATTTTATTAAACTAACCCACTATATAATAATCTATATAATAATAATAAAAAATATAATAAATTGTATATATTATATTATATTATATTATATTATATTATATTATATTATATTATATTATATTATATTATATTATATTATATTATATTATATTATATTATATTATATTATATTATGGATTAATGGTAGCCTTCTGTCTAACAAACAACCCAGCTAGACTACTACCTACGTTACAATGAAACTACCAAACTAAGGCATTTCATTTAATGCTAAAAACAAGTTAAACAAGAATAATACATTATTATACCTCTCTCGTAATACTCATTTGTTATTTTATTACTTATGTCCTTGACCAGCAAATCAGAAAAGTCGGCTGGCCAGCACTTTTGGTTTCTTTTTTCAGAACTTTTGCCAACTCCCGTCAAAAACTGCGCTCATCAGTGCAAAGTGCGGACAGATCCATTTTTGTGAGGAGGGGGACTTTAAATTTGATTGACAAACTTACAAAAACTAAAGTGTTCTGTTAATCATCAACATTATATTACATTCATATTCCGCCTTACACCCGTTACAAGTTTTCAATTATTATTTTTTTTTTATCTCCGTGGTCTCTGGCCAGGGGGAGGCTAAGCCTTCCCCAGCCTTACACATGCTCTGCCTATGGGATCGGGTAATAAAAAATGATGAATGATTAAATGCGGGTGGGTCATGGGTCATAGCAGTTGACCAGCAAAAAAGCAGAGAGTGGACTTGACAGAATGTGAAGATGAGACGCCCAAAATAACGGATGAAGTGCAAGAGTACTGTGCAAACTTTCAGTTAGAGGAGTCATCAGAGGAAAATCTGCTATCATTCTGGAAGAAACAAGATCGCTTATTTACACGACTGCAGCGCCTTGCAAGGAGAAGCTTGTGTATTCCTGCAACAAGCGGTGCGAGTGAACGCTCATTTAGTGCAGCTGGCCGTGTTTTGGAGGCGAGGCGGAATCGCCCGAATCCAGGTACAGATGCTATTCTGTTTTTGCACAGTGTAAAGAAAAAGGCCAAGTAAACATAACATAGCTGCCGTTTAGGCTGAAGCGACACCGCTTTTATTATCTTTTTCCTGTATATGTACAAGCTAAATCTGTTGTTAATAATGAACGATCCACGGTGACCTATCATCATGCTTAAAACAAAGAATTAGAATTATTAAAGTGTAGATCGGGGTGCGGGTCGGGTGCGGATATATATATATATATATATACATATCAGATAAAGTAATATGTGCGGGCGGGTGGCAGGTGGATAATTAGTATGAAGGAGCGGATTTGGGTAACATTTCAGCTAATCCGCGTATCTCTACTTTTTAAAGCAGTTCAAAGAGAGCTATATACAATTACATTTATTAATTTACTATTAAAGGGCGACACAGTGGCGCAGTAGGTAGTGCTGTCGTCTCACAGCAAGAAGGTCGCTGGGTCGCAGGTTCGAACCTCGGCTGGGTCAGTTGGTGTTTCTGTGTTCGCGTGGGTTTCCTCCGGGTGCTCTGGTTTCCCCCACAGTCCAAAGACATGCGGTACAGGTGAATTGGGTAGACTAAATTGTCCGTAGTGTATGAGTGTGATTGAGTGTGTGGATGTTTCCCAGAGATGGGTTGCGGCTGGAAGGGCATCCGCTGCGTAAAATTGTGCTGGATAAGTTGGCGGTTCATTCCGCTGTGGCGACCCCAGATTAATAAAGGGACTAAGCCGACAAGAATGAATGAATTTACTATTAATTTACTTTTACATTGGTTAGTCTTTTGGTATCTAATGAATTTACAGAACATATACTTACCTGTTGGTTAAACAAACACTTCATTTAAACAAACCAATCTAAAAAAATCCTGGGTCAAAAATGCTGGGTTATTTTTTTAACTTAACATTGGGTCAAATATGCTCAAATACAATCGTTGGGTTAAAAATTAAATTTGATCAATTAAAACAATGTTGGAATTGTTCATAGTTGACTCAGCAATGGGCTAAAACATCTTCGTCATATTAAAAATAATATACAGTCGAACATGCCAAGCACACACACATCAAATCCTTTCTATTTAACACACAGGGAGATTTCAGATACAAAAGATGTGGCTTATTAGGCCAAATTTTCTCATTAAAATAATATAATTTCTTATCAATTCCACAGAATATGTTGGGATCGTAGAAAATACCAATATGGTGGCACAGAGGCTTTGCTTTTAATGACATTTTGAGCAATTCAGTTCTCTAATATACAGTAGATCAGTGGAAATTATTATACAATACAATATTTAGTTATATAGCACATTTAAAGTGCTATATAAAGTGCTGTACAAAGAAGTACTAAACAAAGAGAAGAAAATAAAACGTAAAATAAAACATTTAATGAGTTAAAGCAATGGAAACAGTCATCAAAGAGTATTAAAAGTGAGAGAAAATGGATAACTGTTTAAAACTGACTTAAACACAGAAATAAAGGGGGAAAACCTAATGTGAATTGGTAGAAAAACTGATATCATTCATTTGTAAAGTGGTCAATACCTGTTTGGAACTACATTAGCAGTGTTTATGAGAAAATACCTTATAACATTCATCAGCCAATCATATTTAAGCATTCAGCAGCCATAAAGTATAATGTAAGATTATATATGAATAAATGTAAATGCAAAGACACACTCTTACCCTGGTGGTATACGCTCCTTCTGGTTCATCTTCAAGCACTCTGGACATGCCAAAATCAGAGACTTTGCACACCAGGTTGCTGTTCACTAGTATGTTTCGCGCTGCCAGATCCCTGTGGACGTAACTCATGTCGGAGAGATATTTCATACCGGAGGCGATTCCTCTCAGGATGCCCACCAGCTGAATGACGGTGAAGCGGCCATCGTTCTTCTGAAAGATGAAGAAAAATGGACCTGAGTACTGACACCTTAAAAGCAATTAAAGTTGTTTTGAGAGTAGTAATGTGTGATATTTATTGTATATGATGTGAAAGATGACTTTACAAATTATCACCATTTTAAAAAAACAAAACAAATAAAAAAACATGTCAAGATTGCTAATGCATTTACTGCCCATTAGAATGCATCCAGAATGAGCCTGTAAAAAAAGGTAATAAATGTCCCTAAATATATTTTATAATATATCCAGCATCATGACTCTTCAGAAAAAACACGTAAAACAAAAAAAACTAAAATTAAAATACATGTTAAGACTGCTAATGCATTCATTGGCTATTAGAATGCATCCAGAATGAGCCAATAAAACAGCAATATGTCCCTGAATATATTTTACAATATTTTCAGCATCATAACCACACAGGACTCCACACATAAAAATCAATCTAATAAAAAAAAAAAGTCTAAATATGCTGATTTGATTGTCAAAATAATGGTACTTTTAAAAAAAAATTTATGTTGAAAACAGTTGTGCTGCTTATTTTTTTGTAAAAACAAAAACAAACCTTTTCTCTGGATTGATTAATTTTTTTTAAATGATTTAAAATAACATACCATAAAATAATATAACATTAAGATGTTTTACTGTAACTTTTTAAATCAATTTAATTTATTCTTGACGAATAAATTATTTTTTTTAATGTTGCTTAATTTCATGTGTTTGAATGGCGGTGTCTCACAGTTTCAGCAAAAACATTAATTAGTAAAAGTTTCCAAAACCCATTTAAAAAACCTAACAAATCAACAACATGATTTAAGATTGCTAACACATTCACTGCATATAAGAATGCATCCAGAATGAGGCAAAAATTCAAGTTATGAAAGCAAAAAAATCTCCCTGAATGCATTTTAAAATGTTTTCAGTATCATAACGACTGATGACTCTTCAGAAATTATTCTAGCATGCTGATTTGATTCTCAAAAAAACATTTCTTGTTTTTTCATTAATGTTGAAATCAGTTGTGCTGCTTTATTTTTGTGTGAAAACCTTTTCTCTGGATATTTGATTAATGCTTCAAAATTATTTCAAATAACATACCATAAAATAAAATAACATATAACAATTTAAGATGTCTTTATTGTTACTTTTTAAATCAATTTAATTTATTCTTGATAACTAAAAGGAATGTTTTTTTAATTTTTTACTTCGCTTAATTTCATGTTTTTGAATGGCGTTGTATTACAGTAAAACTAGTTTTAAGGCTAACATATTCACTACCTATAAGAATGCATCCAGAATTAAAATGTTTTTAGTATCATAATGACACACGACTCTTCAGAAATAATTCCAACATGCTGATATGATTCTCAAATAACGTTTCTGATTTTTTATATAAAAATGTTAAAAGCTGCTTCCTTTTTTGTGAAAAACTTTTTTCATCAAATAAACATCCAGAATTTTTTTTTTCGTTAACAATTATTTGAAATAGAAATTCAATGCTACATTTTAAAACATAATTACTGTCACCTTTTTAATCTATTTAATTTGTTATTGCCAAATAAAATTAATGTATTTTTTATCTTGCTTTTCTTTGCGCATTTCTAATGCTAGTGTTTCACAGTTTCAGCAAAAAAAAAAAATAAATAATAATAATAATAATAATGATAATAAGAATAATCATAATCATAATAATTAGTAAAACTTTCCAATAGTGGAAATGTTAAGAAATCTCTCTTAAGCACTAAATCTGAATACTTAAAAAGTCTCTAAAAATCTAAATTATTACATTTATTTAAAAAATAAATAAATAAATAAATAAATAAATAAATATTAATAATAAAACTTTACTTATTTTTTACTGGTAAGGTATAACAGACAAACATAATCTTACTCTGAGAAACATGTCCAGTGAGCCGTTCTCCATGTATTCAGTGATAATCATAACTGGTTTGCCTGCAAACACAAAGAAAGACCAAAAGAATTCAATTTACATCAACAGATTACTGTTTCTGTGAGAAAACTGCATCAAATCTAACCTGAACAAGTATAATTTTAATGCACGTCTCACTCTAATGTTCACCTCTTATTGTTTGATTTTGCACTTTGGTCAACCCTAGCTGTTTTGAAAGTGCTCTATAAGTGTAATAAACTTAAACTTGAACTATTGTCTCATTAGGATGAATCACTTTGGTTAAAAGATGATTAAATGTACAGACATAATTATTAGTCCTCCTGTGAATTTTTTTTTTCTTTTTTAAATATTTCCCAAATGATGTTTAACAGCAGGGAAATTTTCACAGTATTTCCTATAATCT